>JAYRBW010061244.1:0-10431 GCA_036023295.1 Invenusta paracnida | reverse complement strand
AAAAAGCAAATTTTAACCTAAAATTTCAAAAAGTGTAATTTTATCCAAAAAAGATATTTGATCAGATGTAAAAATGCAGTGACTGTTAAGGACAATACTTTGTGAAGTTATAAAGTTCATATTGAAATTTTACTTTAAATAAATTATCCATTTTAGATAAAAATTATAATTTTTGAAATTTTGGTGTTAAATTTGCCTTTTTGTCATTTTTCTAGCACCATTTTAACTTAGATTTTCAAAAGTTGAATTATAAAAGTATCTGTGGAGATATTGACTTGAAATGTTCACCAATATCTTAAATGTTTCAATTGTTCATGAAAATATATTGATTATAGGTCTAGGGGGTTCCTTTAATATTGAGTCCGAGAACTTATTGAAGCCCCCTGATCGTACTTAGTAAGCAATGTATATTAGTAGAAATTAAGAAGCTGTAAACTGCTTGCTCGTTGAGCGTCGAAATATTTATAGTGTCACTAAAGCAGTGCATGCAGTTACATAACATAGAGATACATACACGTATAAAACAAAAGTACAAGCAGCAATATCGATCTAACGTATGTACATTACGTATGTACATTAACGAGACATAAATACTGTGACTGGATAATACATAATACCCACAAGGGGACCAATACATAACACCCCCTCCCCCCATTTTAGTCATCGTCAAGCTCGCAACGCCTTGAAGCCTCTTGCTTTTCCGGAGTAATCGGATCCACAATCACTGTGGCTTCAAATTTCATAATTACATTTTATTAATATCATTTATTACTTTTAGTTATTACTTGCATTAATTTAGTAGTATTCCCGAAAATGGTATTATTATTTAAATTATTGATTAAATAATACGATATTTTATTTTAAACTAAATCGCCGTATTTCTGCTCTCAGTGACGTAGATCGTTATGTTCCATATCTTTGGGAATAATACTTAAAGTACCTTTTTCGGAATGAATAACCATTCTAATTTTTTTCTTTGTCTTCATTTTATTAGTGATAAGAACAAATTTACTGCCACTTTAATCCTCTGATTTTCTTAAATTTCATAGCATTCTATTTTTAAAGTTTGATTAAAAATTATAATTTGTTCTTATTTTTCTTTTTTAATATTTACTTTAACCCCTCACTCCATCCTGTTCCACTCAATTTTTTCTACATACATTAAAAATCAGAAATTAAAATGTTTCGCTTTGTTTGCGACAAATCTCAAATCTCAACTGTAAGAATCGTATTTAATAAATTATTCGTTTTATCGTAATTTGTACTTTTGTTTTTATTCATTGTATGGTTTCATTTTGAAATATTTGTAAAATATTCTCTAAATCATACCACCATGTTCTCAATAACGAAATTATTATGATCCATCAAAGAAAATATACAGAACATTTTGACACTTTTGGGAAGATTTTAAAGATCTAATATTACTGTCCAAAATTATAAACTTTTTATATTCATACAAAACACATTAACAATTTTATACTACTTATAGTCTCACATGAGTAATAGAACGATGAAATATATGTTTAATAGAAATGATTCAATGAATACTTTGTAACATGTTATTCGTCTAAAAACAGTAAAACGTTAGAGGAAACCATATTATATTGTAGTATATATATACAAATACATTACATATTAATGAATAGCGATTAATATACAATATATATTAAATGTATATATGTCTATATATCTACCACAATAAACGTTGCCGAGTATTCTTCAACTGTCCACACATTTTCTTAGGAGCATTGGACAGAAGATTTGAACTAGAAAGCATTGGTTATAATATGTGTTACACACCAGTATTTGTTCTATTTTATGTATAATTGTACCAGATGCAGTATAATAAGATGTACATTGAGTAAATTGAGAAAAGAGCTTATCGCTATGATAGTTGCTAAGAAAAAACTTCCATGAATTATTATGCATATAAAAACAAAAAACAAAAAACAAAAAACAAAATATAAAAGCTTGGTTGATTAAATATTCCTTTTTTTAGTAAAGCCATCAAAAATGTTTGAAAAATAACAGAAACATATTATTATGTGTGAATATATATATTTATTGATTATAAACTATTTTAAAATAATTGTTTGTTTATTTTTTGTTTCGTTATTTAATTTTTGGATAGTCAAATTTTAACTCCGCAATATAATCGTCTTCACATTCTTTTTGTAGTCATGCCTGTCACATCCTAAACGTTTTTGAAATAATGAAAATTCATATCATATACAGAAACATAAAAACAACGTTTACCTTTTTTATATTATTCTTAGGTAATACTCTAAATAATAAATGACTATTAATATTTCTTTTTTAACAATTTAGCTTTTCATACATTTAAATGTGAAATTGCAATTCTCTATCGATTTTATACAAATAAATAGTTAGCTACTACTAACTAATGAATGAGTAATAATTTGCTTACATATTAGCTTTAAAATAATAGATTAAAATTTAAAACTTAGTTAAACACACCAAAATGTAAGAGAATAGAAGGAACAAGCCATATTATCAGTCAACGATATTTCGTGTGCAAGCGACTAATCAGCTGTGGCGGGGAAATCCAGAATCTATTTATAAACTAAAGCATTTTATATGCAAAAAGTAGGAGGAATATATTCTGATTCGGCTAACAGAGAGATATCTTAGCTAAGGAGAAGTAATTATATTCACATTTTATATCATTCAAAATCTGAGCAGCATTATGATTGGATGTCGAGTCTAATTATACTCCGTCGACGATGTTACACATAATTTCGGTTTTCAGTTTGCCTGTCTATTCACTCCTATTTCTATGGTTAAACATTATGTGATTTAAATATCGCGAAACTTTCCTGTACTTTACTCTTGTATGAGATTGATTTGCAACATTCAAAATCAATATTTAATCAAAAAAGGGATTATGGGAATGTACAATGAATAAACTGTTGAAGGATATTAACGTGAAACAATGACGGGTGAATGTATCCCATGACTCTTGGTGTGACTGTATATATGTATGTAAGTATATAGTGCATAAATTACCATGCAAACGAAAAGTGCAGACTACTACGTAATATCTTCTTAGTGCAAAGAAGAATTGTCGAAATCGAAATCAAAATCGCTGAAATGAAATAGTTTTGCAGACTTTTGCTAGAAAAGTTATAACTTTTTGAATCAGCATAAGTATGGTGATGTGAGATGTTGACGTATTTTCAAGGATGTTGTCATGGCAATAATAATTTGGCGCTGATATAATGAGCGTTTTCCAAAGGTAGAATCATTAATATTCCGTTATGTATTAACTAATTAATTTACTAATTTTACACCACATACATCGATTTGCCTTAAAATATATCTTTCATTTTAAATTAAAGAGCGACAAAAAACCTTTCATTCCAAAGGTTTCATTCATATTCCTGGCAACAAGAGCGCTCCAAACGATTCCGCTTTTGGAAAACGCTCAATGAATAGTGCATGGAATCTCTTTTTTTCTAATAAAAGAAGCATTGAATAATACTCAGTGTTAAGAGGGCTTTTCAAATTGAATGTAGGTTTTCATTCAATCAAATGCAGTGTTCTAGAATATTCAATATGGATATAAAAGCTGGTTTATACCTTTTTACAGTACGATCGCAGATGACGGAGTTGAAAATATTCTACGAAATGAAGTATAAACTTGGCTGAAAAGGCGATCAAATTCAATGTAATGTAATGAAATAGATTAGTTTTTCAGATTATTAATTGATTATAAGACTTTTAATTATAATGATTTATTCTTAAATAAATATTTTTATAATGTCAAATAGAAATAGTTTCCTACTACTTCAGAAATTGACATTTCATAATTTGTTATTTGAACTTCACAAAATTAGTGCACAGTAGTATGTAGCAGTAGTATGATAGAGAGAAATTGAGCTCGATTGAAAATGGTTTTCTGTCATCAAACTCTACTTATATTTTGTCAGAGGGTTATAATTATTTCATTCAAATTGCATTAAGTTTCAAAATGTATATTGTCCAGTTCATTCTATCGACTTTTAAAATGAAAGGAATAATTATATGTAAATGAGTATTTAAACTTTTTTTTTAATTTTTCATATTATTAAAAAAAAATTCCGTACAATCACTGCGTTTGATTGAATATACAGTCTACATTTAATATGTCTACAGTGTTAGCAAATCAAAACTATATTTGATTTTTATATTTTCTTACCAATGATATTGATGTAATGAAACATTGAAAGCTAGGTCTATTTTTCAGATAAATTAATTTTAATTCTTCAAAAATTTCAAGTGGTCTTCACTTCAAATCAAACCAAGTCTACACATACATTGAGAATAATCCATTAAGGTAACATTTTCTATTAAAAGATTCAACGGAAATTTTGTTCGATCTCCTTACATGGCAAATGACTGGGAGATTACACAAAAGCAAGTTAGTTCAAAATAATAATCGCAATCTTATTAATCGCGGTGTGCTCAAATACGCGTAGCAAATTGTTAAATATGATACACAGTTCGACTTTGTATTTTATACAGGCTTTAATTTGTCGTTGCTGATTTCATCTAGAGGCGTTCTAATTCTAAACTTCACATCATCCCATTGACGAGACCTGCCTCTCCTGTGCGTCAAGCTTGCAGGACTCACAAATGGCGCTTCTATAGTGACTTATATTTCTACTCGATCCAGTTGAGTTGGTGGGTTCATTAATCCTCATCCCTCTCCTCTTTCCAATGGAACAGATTTGACGAGAAGCCCATTGTTGGCGAGTTCAGATGAATCTCCGTGTCACCAGTCTCCCAGGGTAGTCGGGGTGGTGGTATCTTGGGTTGTCTGACAACTCCAGTAAGACTCACCGCCGACTCAAAGACTCCCGCCATCTCAGAGATACTTGCCCCGTCGCTAGTACTCAAGTTGGGCGTGAGTCGCGAATTCCTAATCGATATGGCCAAGTCATCTTCACGCACTCCGTCGAGGGCTCTGCTGATTGGCTGCTGTTGGGACATGACGACGCGCGATTGGTCGGGAGTGAGATAGGCGGAATTCGGATTGCCGTAGAAGGTGGCCTGGTAGATTCCGTCGGTGGATGTGACGACAGTGCCTGATCCACGACTACCTCTTCTGCCTCGTGACTCGGCAGCGTAGCTGAAGGCGTTCATGTTGAAGTGTGACGTGGGATAGGCTTCACTATACAAGAGGGGGGGATTGGAGAGAACAGATATAAAGCGAGCCGTGTAAATACTACAACAAATAACTGTATCCACTCCACTCCGCCCCGATCAATACCTGAATGTGAGCGCCTGGGAGAGGCTATCTGCTGACATCTCTCGATGACCACTGTCAGGACTGTCGAGTGTGCCTGCTGATGAGGTCCCCAGGTCCGGCATACAGGGGCCAGGCTGTTGGTCGAGCCTGAGATCCCGGCTGATACTAGCGGGTTGGCCGGGACCACCCCCTGACAAAGACGTGCTGGCCAGGAGGTCAATGGTGTTGGTAGCGCGTAGTTGATAGGCTGACTGGCTTCCTGTGAGAGGGCCTGTGCTTGGTGTCTGTAATGGATCAATAGTGCTTCGTGATTGGTCAAACGCTTTGCAGCTGAGGCAATCTAAAATAATTTGCTTAACTCCAGTATGTTGGATGTATTTACATACCTACGGTATCTCTAAGAACAAAACAATGAACTGAATGCTTTCATCATTTTAAGAACTTACTATAATAATTTACTAGATCGGAGAGGAATGTAGGTATTGAGACCTTAATTGACCTCTGCAAGCAAACATTGTCAATAAAGCAAGATTCCTTTCCCACACATTTTATTGTATAGAGAAGGATATTTCACAGAAATGGAATTAATACTTGCTTCTGAAAGGGAATATATAGCTCGATGTCCGTAGCGTAAAGACACGCAGAACTGAACGATTTAAATGATAAAATATAACTTTGTGTTGTACAACGCCGCACATGAAATTCCTATTTTTTATGTCAACTCAATGCAGGAGTATCGATTGCTTCGAATACAATAAAAATTACTGCCTGATCCGAGCATATCTTATCGGGACATTAATAATAAAAATAATAATAACTGTTTATTCAAAGAAAAATGGGAATCAGAAAGTCATTTAACAATAATAGTAGTAAGGAAATATATAGAGATGTAGGCAAAAAAAGCAACAATATAAATATATAAATAATTATATCTTAATAATCACATTATCGAGATTTTTCTGGAGATTCTAGCAGTGAATTCTATCTTCCAATATTTAGGAGATATTGTCCATCTAACAAAAACTAAAAGAGGCCTATCTACATTGAGTAAAAGTGCAATCGATTTAAAAATCTCTTCCAATCGATTTCTTAGAAAAACCCGCTTCAATTTCCCTTTAGACAGCTCCACACAATCCATCTTGGCTTGCAAGACGTAAGCTGTTAGTTTTGGCCTCCGCACTAGACCAAGTAAAGTTCATGAAACTGTAGATCTTTGTGTTAACATTTATTAACAGGCATATTACTTAGATATTTGTTCTACTTTACATATTTCCATAGATTGGCTATCTCAAAGAATTGACTTCACAATGTGAAGAAATAAGTTTGTGGTCAAAAATAAAGGTCATTTTCAGAGTTTAAATAACCACGATAAAATATTGGTAAAAAGAACTTAATACTGATATACTTTTAAATACATTTTTTGCATTATAATATGTAATTGAGTTGGCAAATACTTAATTTTTTAAATAATATATGTTGGCCACAAACTTAAAATGCATAATTTTTTCTAGATTGCCATTCTATGTATATATTGATTAATTTCTTTGGTGTATAGCACAGATAATTATATAGAGTTTTCCACTGTTATTGATTCTGAATGTATTTTTATACAACTATTCAGCTACAAAAAAAATGGCAAAATAATGTTTTGAAAACGGACAGCAGCAGTTAAATCATTTATGTATTAAAATGGTTTTAGATTAACAGGCAATACATTATTTATAACAGACAACTTACGTATGATTAAAATTGTATTAATAGACATATAAAATGAATTTAATACAATTTTTAGACTATCCATTTATATCAAATATATTCAAATAAAACGATTTTGAAATCAATAAAATTTGAAATCTGTCTATCATTTCTCTATCGTGTATGCCATACCGCAAAATGTAATCAATATTTCTATTATTTCGTCATATTATTTTTATTGAGACCAATCAGTGCAGTCTGGGTTGTCACCGTTTTTTAAACATATAATGTTGAATTTCGCCGGTCAGTTAAAATGGTGGCAGTCGGTTTTACTTGCAAGCCACAACTGAGCGCGAAGAGCTGCCTTCGGACCAATCGTATCTTAGTTATTGTGATCGATATCGATTTCGATCGGGTTTTATCGCCAGAATCGCCAGAAAATTGAGCTGTTATGCATGTCCAATGTCCTGTCATTTCTTCAAGAAGAACATTATTTATAGAATGTTTTCTGTCCAATTATGTTTGTATTTTAGAGTGATTTTATTTAGGAGATCGCATAGAATATTAAATGTAAAGGAATTTCTATCTACACGATCAGAGTTGCGCCACACTTTTGGGGTTAGTTACACGCGGGAACCCGACACGATTATTGGTCGTAAATTGAGGAGTGCGAGCTCCTCCCTCACCTTTCTGGAGCCCGGGTGATGCGGGCGTGAACGAGAGTGTTGCCCGCCAGTTCCATTCTCCCAAAGATTGCCCAGCCCGCCTCGCATGTGACCCAGCGGTGCCGGGGGAGGGGGCAACCGAGGAATGCCGCCGCCCAAGGCAGTCGAAGAGGCGCCAGTGGTTGTCGTGGAAACGGAGAAGGAAGCCGAGGATGGGATGGTTGTAGCATGACGGGCGGATTCCAGCTCTTGGATACGATGCACGAGCTGATTGAGGTGGTCGAGTAGGGCTCGATTTTGTTCAAGAAGTTGATGGATACGCGTCTGTAGAGTGGAAAGCAAAATGTTTGTCTGGTGGTGCAGAGAGCAACCCTCTGATACTACTTACTGCTATGTAAATTGATGATATGGGGCATAGTTGTTTTTTAGGTGGGCGAGACTAATGGGAGCAAAACTTGACAGTTTATGGAGATATTATTAAAATCGTGTAAACTAAACTAGTTCGGATCGATAACGACGAACATAATAGGAAAAAATAAAATTGTGTAAATAATAATCTAAATCAGGTATTTAGTTGTTTCTTATAAATGTTTATTACATTCATGCAAGTCTTTTGGCAACTCTAAGAAGAATGCTCCTTAATTTTTTGTTCTCTTCATTTTTAGATAGGAACACATATTTTTTAATACTGATTGATTCATAAAATATATTATTTTATCTATCAGATAACGCAAAAAGCTGTTTTTTATATCAATTTCAACGTCTTTCTTTACTGGCACACGCTCGTTTTTAATTTATATTAATTACCTTTTTTGCATTGCTTGTGATGATATTCAATCAATTTTATTAAATCACAAAACCATCAAGTTGGATTCTTACCATATTTGGCGCATAATACTTTAATAGTGTCTTTCATTAAATTTGCATTCTTCCTGTGATTTGAACAAACGTTGACTTTCCCTAAATAAGATAAAGTTTTACAACTTTTAGCGATATATTCACGATTGTGCAGACTGAAAGTGACGATTGTGCACACAAAAGGGTGGTCACGTGACGATTGTGCACACAAAGGGGCGGTCACGTGATCTCATTTTTCTGAATAAAATGAGTAAAACTTCAAGCAGTAAAACTGCACATTTGACAAACAAATCCAATATATTTCCGGAGACATTTCGGTTAGTGTGCACCTCCTCACCATCATCAATCAAATAACACTCATTTTACGCCGTCTTTACGCCCTCCAAAACTAACAATCATCCAGTTAGTTCCTTCCAATCTAACATTATTTCCAATAAACTAAAAGTCAATATTTGTCCTGAACGCGCTTCCCCTCCAGCTTCTCTTAACAAACCGAGTGTTTGACACATCCAGCAAATAAGTTTGAGATAGAACATCCAGGGGAGCATGGCACCCTCAACTTACTTGATTTATCAGTACGGATTGGCACCAAGGGCAAATGAACGTTCAGCTACTACAAGATGAAAGCAAAGAAAAACCTCTTCATCAATTACCTCACTTCGCACTCCCGACTCAAATGAAGATCAACATCATCCGTAACGAAGTCAATCAAATCAACAACCGACACTCTAAACCCCAAGACAAAACGAGTCATCTAACGGACTTCAGAGATACTCTAACTCACAACAGCTATCCCGCCGGATTCATCGACTCCATCATATCCCGAGGAAGACACAATAAAACACACAAAAACCACCCCCAAAGACGACAAGTATACCCAGACCTACCATTCTTCGGTGATAAAGTGGACAGATCCGTGAAAAGCATATTCGGCAGACATGGCTTCGGCAAAATAATCACTCGGAAATCTACCACTCTCCGTCAACTCCTAAAGAACAAGAGCACAGCTGGGGCCCCATGCTCCATCACGAGTTGTCAAGTTGCTGTCAATAAACTGTGTCACGTCAGGAACTGTGTCTACGAGATAGCTTGCTCTGAATGCAAAGCCCACTGCATCGGTTGTACAAGACGCCCCCTACACCTTCGGATCCGGGAGCACCTCAAATGCCGCAACAGTGCCATTCACACCCACCTACTCACTTGCCCAGGCCCGATGTCCCAGATATCAATTCTTACGTGAGAAAGCAACAATGTGAAGCTGCGGATCAAGGAAGCCATGTATATCAGGAGATAGACCCCCTCGCTCAGAACCAATTAAAGAGGAATTCACATTCATCACTAAAATCTACACATAATTCTTGTCTTTTCTCGCTTCTACTGATAGTAGTATGAAACTTTCCTCATTTATAATTTTACAATTCTCAGCATTCAGTTCACTCTACGCCTAATCTACATGCTATATTCTCTTTCTAAACGGCACAATAAAAGAGTGTAAAAATATTTTAATAGCATAAGGCTTTCTAGCAGGCTCGGAATGTCGGGGATGAACCTAGTAAGGATATCTCGATGATCCCACTTCTTGGCCGTATCGTAGTCCGTGGCGTTTATAGAGCCACAGCAACCAGCCAGGCTTTGAATCGTGTCAACTAGGGCGGTGGAGGGGTCCGTGAGGTTTCCCGTGTACCGGTCTTGGATAAACTCCCGGAAGTACAGGGTTCCCCTTTCCTCATAGTGATCCTGCTTGCAGAGCATGAGGAGAATGACGACAAGTTTGAGGATGACCGACATGACCGACACGCATGCCAGATAGACGTAGTAGACAAACTTGCTGTTAACCCTATCCTACCCAGGCTATTTGACGCACTCACAGACCTGGGGGGGGGGGCGATTCGGCCCCCCTCCATAAATCGCCTGCCTGTTTAGATAGAGTCTTGAAATTTGGTACGTAGGTAAATCAAAGTG
>JAYRBW010061243.1:0-10431 GCA_036023295.1 Invenusta paracnida | reverse complement strand
ACCCATCAGCTAGTCTAACCCATCAGCTAGTCTAACCCATCAGCTAGTCTAACCCATCAGCTAGTCTAACCCATCAGATAGTCTAACTCATCAGCTAGTCTAACCCATCAGATAGTCTAACCCATCAGCTAGTCTAACCCATCAGATAGTCTAACCCATCAGATAGTCTAACCCATCAGATAGTCTAACCCATCAGATAGTCTAACTCATCAGATAGTCTAACCCATCAGCTAGTCTAACCCATCAGATAGTCTAACCCATCAGATAGTCTAACTCATCAGATAGTCTAACTCATCAGATAGTCTAACCCATCAGCTAATCTAACCCTTGATAACATTATTAACAATATATGTATTAGACTGCCTATTGGTAGTCTCCATTAGTATCAGTAATTTACCAAAGTACGGAATATTTGAAAGGTGTGATTATTGGGGTTTTCTCGATTTACATATTTTTCTCAGTGGAAACAGTTTATTAAGTTTACTTGAACTAATTTTCATATTTGTCAGTTCAATTTTTGTGATAATGAAAATAATGAAAATAATTCAAAGTGCATGAACAACGTAAATGAGTTGAAAGTGTTCAGCTAAATATGACATATCTATTTGAGGACATGAACAGTAGTAGGTGTGTTTCAAACATGTATTTTTGTTTGCAACTTAACAGCTTATATAACTGATAGATTTTGTCATTTAGAGATATATTCTATATTAATGAAACTGCACTTCTTTCTAACACATTAATTAGACAATGCAGTAGCATCGTCAATCCAAGAACAAGAGCGTCAGCAATTAGCTTCGAAGATGCTAGCAGCTCTAGTCATTAATGCTAAGGAGAAGTATGGGCCAAGCCATGAACAAGAGCGTCAGAAATTAGCTTGAGAATTTAGCAAATTTTTAATAAATTTGATGTAAATGGGTAGAAAAAAAGTAATGTGCAACATATAGCAATTACACAAGTAAAAACATGACATTTATTTTAAACAAACACTTTTACAATGTCTTTGGCAACAGGTGAATCTAATACTATGTTAACACACATTGGATTTTTATCATAACTCTGTCATCAAGAATGGAATAGCACACTGATTAATTACTTAAACATTTCAACTAGAACAATTGATGATAACAGGCATTATATCCTTCCTATTGTTGGATGAAAATGTGTGTATAAAGAGAGCAATGCTTTAGAGTAACTGCTTTATCACCGAACAATGCATTTTCAGGAACTGTTCATTCGGTTGGCTGATATAAATGAGTCATTAGTAATGATCTCTTTTTAGGATTATGGTGAGATATCGTTATACACTTGCATGAATGCACTGTTGGCTCGGGAACGATAATAGGCGATTTGTTTCAAAGTTCAAAGTAGAACTAGCAAAGATATCCATTTTCAATCGTTTTGAGAGGGGCTTTGATATTCATATTTAATAAAAACTAAATAAATGTAATGGAGTCAAGTTCAGTAAGATTTTTTATTTTATGATATATCGGATTTTGTTCTGCTTCAAGCAAACGTTTGTTGACATATTTCTGAATTTCGTTACTGAGTTTTCCCTCATATGCGTCTAATAAACGAATTAACCACGGATCTTCATCACATTATCGTTGTCTTTGGTCTATTTGGTGCATATTTATTGGTGCTTTATTTCTTTCATCCGATGCCAAACTTGACAACATTTCATTGGAGGTGCTGAAAAATCAAACTGTGACCAACTAGGCATAATTGTTATTCACAGAAGATTTTTGAAGGTTATATTTCTATATGTAATATTCCTTTGCATAATATTTACTTTAAATTTAATACTTCATTATTTTAATACTACGGCCATTGTACCGTTGTTACAGTACCAATCGTGAAAGTTGGATCACATGACACAATATATGTAGTCAACATGATATGTGAATCAAGTGATCGAATATAAAAGTTTTTGTTTACTAAATAAGCACGTTTACTAATAGCAATACGGTGTTTCGTTTAAAATCCCTGCGTGTTAAACAATATATAGTAATCTATGTCTTCGTTATTTTATTTAAAGTCTTTAGACTGAGTTTCACTCACTAAACGATGATTCTCATGCATTAACATTTAAATAACGAAATCAAAAACTGATTATTGATAACTTATGTTGTGAATATATAATAATGTAATGTTGAAGTAATATTTTTAAAACATTAAAAAATCAATACATTGTAATAATCATTAATAAGCATTTGAATAAGCATTCTTCTTAGGCACGTGTGACATATAGTTACAGTTATTTGTCCTTAACACCATAACAACCATTGATTTGTTGATGGCTTTTAATGTTCAAGTACCTTACCTTTTTCAGAGTGCTGGTTTGGACACTCACTCACAAAAGGTAAGTTAATTCTGCTTTTCAATAATATTCACTAACAAAACAATATAAATATATAATAGCGAGGACTACATAATTCACCTATCGGGATACATAAACAACTACGTGGTCCGTGGATACATAAACAACTACGTGGTCCGTGGATACATAAACAACTACGTGGTCCGTGGATAATATATGTTAACTTATTACACAACGTGCACGTAAAATATGTATTACATAATAAATAGTATTTAGTATTCTTTACTGTTAATATGTGACTGAAGCAGATATTTTTTTAATAAAATTTTATAATTGTAAAGAGTCAATAATAATAAAATCATATAGTTAATTAAATGTTTCTGTAGATGTATGTTTCATAATACTAAATCAAGTAAAGCAATGATTTTTGCAAAATATGAAAAACACAAAAAATAGAAGCAGCATAAGTCTATTCCAAAATGTAATAATAAATTGTTGAGTAATTAAGTTAAGTAAATATGAAAAGACAATTAAGAAAATATACTACATCATTCAAAATAAACGAAATTAATGTTTGTTGAAACCTTGTAACACCTTAAACGATGTACAGAAAATATCAAATCATGGATCGCTTAGTATATTGACGACTTATCACATGCATTTTACTTTTAACCAAATGAGCAAACCAGTGGTTATTTTGAAGTAGCACGGAACATGCATGCGGGATTGAATATTAATAGATATTCAATAGGGTGTAACACAACAAATGGCCGTTTTGATATCTGTTATGCTATGTATGCAGAGCGAATCTGTGAATGACTGCGATATTATATATTATTAATATAGTAGAAAGTTTGCAGATTTACATGGTGACTGTTCACAAATGACATTTCACATCCTTACTAATGATTTAAAACTGAAATCGGTAAGCAATCAATGTGTCGACAAATCCTAAGAGGTCTCCAATGGAATTGAAGTTTATAGCTCTGATCGCTACAAACTTTGAAGGACTGAGCCACTCTATGGGGCTTCGTCCACATCAATCTGTCATTAATTTTGAAATGTACTATGCATTCTTGGAGGCAGAATTTGATTAATTCTCCCCCTACTAACTGAAACAAAATGGATAACGCAATTTCATGGTAGAACTCAATTATCCAACATGATAGCGCCCAGCCACATTCTTCAAATGTTACGAGATAATTCATTGCCTCAAGGAATGCTACCATTTCCCAACAAGCTCCCTACTCTCCCGATACAAACATCTGTGAGAGCTTTATATTCACGAAGATCGAAATGGAAAGGCATCAAATCTACATCCCGGATGTAATGGCATTGGAAAACTATCTCTCTGAAGGTCTGAGACGCAACACTGAAACGTTGATGAAAAAACAGTTCGAGAAGATGAAGGCTCACTACTAGACGGTGACGACAGTTATGATGATAACATATAATTTGTTCATTATAATTTGCCATTATGCTTGTTTAGTCTACAATGTTCTCAATAATCTTGTTGGATATTTGTAAAACGGCCGTCTTTGTGTTAAGTACACAATAGGAGTTGTCGCCACATCGATTGCTTACAGATTTGTTTTAAATCATTAGTAAGGATGTGAAATAACATTTGTGGGCAGGAGGCACCATGCAAATCGGCAAGCTTTCTAAAATAATAACATTTATATTATATCTATATCGCAACAGCCATCCACAGATTATTTCTGCATACAAAGATTAGGAAGGCATTTCAAGTATTGTTTTAAAGTTTAGATTTTTAAAATGTTATAGTGTTTGTATTAAGTGTATAACAAGTTATAATTATTTATGTTCATAGTCAAGTTAACAGTAGAATAATAATATTAATGAACCATTTGTCATTTTTTTCAGCAATGTTAGCACTGGGTGGAAAGAGTATCGACCATTGTCCTCGTTGCGGTCCCCTTCAACTCCCCTATGGAGGAACCTCCTTTACTTACCGACGAGAAGCTCTCCTATCTGAGGACGACGGACTGAAACTGTGGAATGCCTTTCTTAGAAGAGGCCGTAGTCACAAGGAGAATGGCCTTTGGTCCGGACCCATGGCAATCAGGTACTCCAAGAGTCGCCTTCTCTTCTTCCAAATCATCATCTTGAAGAATAAACAGGCCAGTCGACCTCATGTAGAGTTCGTTGTGCTCGGCTTAGATGATGGTTCTGCTCTTCCGGCAAGAGTTACAGGTCTATTGCAGATTGATATCAACCGGAGACATTTCAGCACTAATTTTGAACTTCAGCCCGGAATTAAATATAACAAAGGACCCGAAATTGATTTCTTTTACATCAGTTTCATAAACGCGGTACCAAAAGTTTTCTTTAAAGTTGAAGCGCAAGAATATGAGTGTGTTTGAAGTCAGTTTTAATGCTTTAGTACCACTTGTTTGTGAAGAATTATTCTTGGTTTTTTAACTTGTGAGAAATAAATGGTATAAAATATTATGTTATCCCAAAAAGCAATCGAAATATGTTTTCTTAATGAACATGTAATGCACAGATTCTGAAGAAGGAAATTTCTATGTTCACGAATGAAATAAACTCTATATTTTAAAATTTCTCCAGCTTTTGTATTCAATAATTTCGGTTAATGTCTCTGGGCCCTAGCGTATAAATTAATTTAGAACAATTTCGTTGCAAATGCTAATAAGGTTTTGACTTTAACGATCTAGGACTTGAAAGCATTCAATAATTTGGAAATAACATTTTGTATAGTAAATGTTTTGCTTATTTTTTAACTTGTTGAAACTAAATAATTAACTGTTGCTGACTTTTATTACAGTCGTAACTTTTAATTTGTTCTAAATGAAATGTTAAATATCAAACAAAATGTTTCTGCTATAAAACATGATAAATTCTATAAGTTATAACCAATTGGAATATTTCATTACAACGCAATAAACCCAGGTTATAGTATATTTGTATTGACTGATAACATGTGAACTGTGTAAAACTGTAAAACACTTATAAGTCGGCTGTAAATGACGCGAAATGGTATGCGTCATACTTAATGCACCTTTCTCAGGACATCAATTTGGGGTCGGATATAGTTTGACATATAGGCACTATGGAACACAAACTGGTATCAAGGAAAATGCAGAGTTTTAAATTAGCACTGTATATTACATAAAAAACAGATAAACCCAAAATGTTTTACTTAAATATGTATCGAATAAATAACTATCGAGTCCCTTAAGAATAATGTGTATGTATAAAAACACTGATTTAGATATTGTACATTGCTGATGATTAACAAGTTTGAAAACATTTCAATTGGAAATAATCACCGTATTCCTTTCTTTAAAGATAAAACTAAATAAAAAACGTGTATATTTAACAGCTACATGCAAGGACCGACAGCAATGCGAACCATTTCTCCATTCACCGAATAAAGTGGGTAACATCTTTTTAGTTATAACATCTAAAATGTTACATTATATGATTTCCTTGGACCTACAGTTTACCCGCTAAGGATAATATCAAAACAATATATATTTATAACTTTACTTTACTTTTTTAAAGATAGACACACTTAGTTTAGTAAGTATATTTTGTTATGCATATTATATTTATTATATTTATTTCTAAAAAACATGTATTAAAAAACCAATTAACTACAAAATTAAATTGAAAATTAAAACAATGATCCAATACAAGATCATCATATTTCTCTAGAAGCAGAAGAAAGTATAAATGTATGTGTTTCAGAAGTAGTTTTATGTATATTTATACTTTTATATATCAATACAATTTAATTTTAAAATGTGTAAAAAGGTATATTTAGTTATTTTCGTAACTATGGATATTATATTTTACAAATAATTTCGATTTTGTATCTGCTTTATTGTCAGTTCTTTTATTTAATTAAATGTCTGCTATCGTTTTAGTATTCTTGATATAATAATATAATTCTTTATTTTTTCAATGTTACTTGCCTTTGCCATCATGCTCAGATATTTCGCTGTATTAATATTTCTGTTTCGTTTTGTATCAGTTCATTTTATTTCCACTTTTAATTTCTAAAATGCTCTATTAATACTATACAATGGTTATAATATATTGAACATTTGAATACAAGTTCTGTAAACATGTATTCCAAACAGGTAAACATTTGGAAGCACATATTACATATTAAACATTTTCTTGTAAAAATGATTATTTGTAAAATATTCAGAAAAAGCATTGTAACCTTTTTATTGGTTGAAAAATACTTACCAGGTTTTATATTTATCCATCCTAAATACAATTAACAATCATTATTTCGACATGTTCATCTGTATTCATTTTTAAAGTGATTTACATTTTTCAAATGAATATATTATCAAAATATATATCATTTGTCGATTTCAGGATAATATAATAAAATAAAATTCTCAATATTACTGAAACTATATATTTTTAAACATAGCCAACACAAATGAACAGACTATTCAAATTATATATATTTAAATTACAATTAACAGAATATTAGATAGTTCATTTTTTTCTCAATATTGATGTGCTTTTATAAATAGAATAAGGAAATACATACGTGTATTTCACAAATCAGAAAATGGTCGTCAATAACGCAAAACAGTATATTTCACTATTTAAAAATTATTTGATCTTCAAAATTTGTTGGGACAATTGTTAACTATATTATTAGCAATTTAAAAACATTGATAGTTGAGAGAGAAAGTTTTCACCTTTTTTATCTGCTTTGGGAGCGTGTCAAACTAATTGGGTCTCAAACTGCAACAACATTCATGTTATACATTTTCATAGCTTTTGTAATTTACTATGTTTATTATCTTACATAATTATAAAATCTATAAATTTTAATATACTTACATGTCATGGAAGAAAATGAGTCTCCGTTCATGTTTCATTATCTTCTCGACTTATTATAACTGGTAATTTAATGATACATGTTACTGGGTAATACACTTAAAAACAATCACTAACATTTATTTTTCATATTGTTCTCTCTTATGTTAATGTTTTTTATCCAACCCATTGGTAAATTCTCTTAAGGAACAACTTATGATTGCCTTTTGAACTTGCAGCAATATGATAGAATGTTGTGTGTCACAGTTCTAAAAGACTTCTGTATCCATGGTTAGATGTTAGATGCATTTTATATTATACGTGTCGACATTTTCTCCGAGTCAAGATTTTTGAATTTCTGACTAAGATGACTGTTGAAAGAATGACGCAGATTCTGTTCACGTTGATTTCTTTTTGTGGAATGCGCATAGGATTATAAGGGGGGACATTTCATGATTCCTTTACAAGATATCTGTATATGTATTTGTTATGTTTAGATTTTGTAAATAACACAATTAATAATATTTGACGCGTTTTACACCTTAAGGTGTAACTTTACTCTGGATCGTCAACAATGAGGCACACCAAATTATGTTTATTACCACAAGGATAATGCCCTTTTTTAAATATATAATTTAATTTAATGCAACAATTTATTCATTATCAACGGCTAACACTGTTTTTCTGCTATATCATATTTAATGTGATATTTAAACTAAAATTAATATATGACACAATTATGTAGTTAACATTAATTCATTCAAATTTTTTTTATTTTACGATAAACTAACAAAAATAATTTAAAAAATATTTATTTTGTCTGATAAATGTATAAATGCGTGTGAATCTAAACTCAAAAGTAAAACTCAAATGTTTAACATGGAGTGTATTTGGTTTACAAACATAAAGCAATTTATGTGCCAGAGGCTACATTTTCATTAACAAAAATTAGATAGTTGACATTTTTTGAAAAACGTAATTTTTTTGGAATACTTTTTAGAAATTATTAAAATAGGGTGAAAAACTTTACAAAACTGTGGTACTAAAGTGTATAATTCAATTTAACTGACTTCAAGCACACTCATTCTTGTGCCTCAACTTTAAAGGAAATTGTTGGTACCGCGTTTGGGGATTTGGTGTAATATAGATCAATTTCTGGTCCTTTGTTATATTTAATTCCGGGCTGAAGTTCAAAATTTGTGCTGAAATGACTCCGGTTGATATCAATCCGCAATAGACCCGTAACTCTTGCCGGAAGAGCAGAACCATCATCTAAGCCGAGCACAACGAACTCTACACGAGGTCGTCTGGCCTGTTTGTTCTTCAAGATGATGATTTGGAAGAAGAGAAGGCGAATTTTGGAGTGCCTGATTGCCATGGGCCCGGACCAAAGGCCATTCTCCTCAGACGTCGATCCTTCCACAAGAAAGGCCTTCCACAGCTTCAGTCCGTCGTCCTCAGATAGGAGAGCTTCTCGTCTGTAAGTAAATGAGGTTCCTCCATAGGGGAGTTGAAGGGGACCGCAACGAGGACAATGGTCGATACACTTTCCACTCAGTGCTAACATTGCTTAAAAACAATATAGAAATTACGGTAGACTTGTGACTTTATTGTTAGATTATTGAACTATAAGATTGATAATGGAGATAATTTATTATTTATATTTGACGAAAAGAATCTGTAATATGACTAAAGATGTCTGTTATATTCTCTTATGACGGCACTAACGCGCATATGTAACATGTCACGTGATACATAAAAGCAGCATCAGTATGCTCATTGGGATGACACTGGAATGTCCTGCATCCTATGAACCAAAATGCTCTATGATTTTGGAATATTAGTATTTGAATAAAGAGGCAAACAGTCATTAAATTGGTGTTACCTGATAATTTATTTTCAGGAACAACAGAATAGCGCAAGTTTTTCTGGTATACATATATTTGTCAAAGTTCTTTCTATTTCATGGAAATTATATCATCATTTATGTAAATTATTACAAAGTGTTACAAAGTTTTAATACACGCATTGACAAACTTAGGTACCCATATATAGGAGGCCTTTCCTAATTTACTCTTATATATTATTCCAATTTTCAATATATCTATATGTGAACCTTTCTATAAATTACTATAGTTTCATATATGTGTTTAATATTATTTGTTTACAATAAATATATAATAAAAAGTATATCTATTTAAATACAATTTTAAATGCACAATATTAAAAGCATTAGATTTTACAGTAACCATTGCTATTTTTAAAACATAATATCGAACTATTTATGTAATACTCAATAATATATAATAATATATAAAAACATTTTATTAAATTAAATGTTGCATAATGTAATAATAATATTATACTATAAGAAATATATTGTGTTTTTGAGTTTTTACATTAAATAGTAAGAATTGAGAATTAACGTACCTTCAGTCAGTGAATGGCCAAACCAGCAGTCTGGAAAATGTAAAGCAATCAGCATATCAATGAAAACAATCAGCATATCAATGAAAACAATCAGCATATCAATGAAAACAATCTGCATATCAATAAAAATAATCATCAATCAATGAAAACAATCACCTTATCAATGAAAACAATCATCACATATCAACGAAAACAATCAGCATATCAACGAAAACAATCATCATATCAACGAAAACAATCAGCATATCAATGAAAACAATCAGCATATCAATGAATACAATTAGCATATCAATGAAAACAATCATCATATCAACGAAAACAATCAGCATATCAATGAAAACAATCAGCATATCAATGAATACAATCAGCATATCAATGAAAACAATCAGCATATCAATGAATACAATCACCATATCAATGTATATCATTTATATATATACTTAGCGATTTCTTGTATCCGTCTCTATATATTTTAATT
The DNA here is from genome assembly GCA_036023295.1 of Invenusta paracnida. NCBI lineage: Eukaryota > Metazoa > Platyhelminthes > Proseriata > Coelogynoporidae > Invenusta > Invenusta paracnida. The sequence continues at coordinate 370 of JAYRBW010061243.1, read as the reverse complement.
AATTATTTTAGTTATATAGGACTTTCCGATTCCCATTTTTTATTGAATTAACAGTTATTATTATTATTATTAATATTATTACTTCAAAAGCTATGAATCTACATTTTACCATTTACAAATAAATCAATTTAAGCTTAATTCTATTAAAAAACGCCAGTCATTATTTTTTTTCATGAACACAGTTCCAATAGGAACACAAAATACTACAGAGAAAACACAAACTTTTGATAGAGGAGATTCTGAACTTCAAAGTGGGCATGGGCGTAACTGGCAGATCTTTGACCTGTTGCACAATTTTTACATTATTCGTTTTCAAATCAGGATTCAATTCAAATCGACCAATAAGTGTTGAACTACCCAGAAGAACCTC
>JAYRBW010061242.1:0-30861 GCA_036023295.1 Invenusta paracnida | reverse complement strand
TGAAGCACTTACACCCAAGCTGATTACGCAATACCTATTTAGATTTATGTCAGTGCGCATTACTTGGTGTACCCCCCAAGCTGATTGCGTAATAAGCTTGATTACATAAATACGTTTCATTTCATAATTTTATAGTTATGAGTTCTGCATAATTTCATAATGGCTGCAAGAAGAATAACTGCCCGCCAGGTTCTCGATGGAATCCTGGCTCTTAAAAGCAATGAAAACGGGAACAATTCAGATGACAATTCGATTGACCCTGATGAAGAAGAAGACTCAGAAGATCAATTGGTGATCAATCACTCCAGCGAAGAAGACAGTCAAGATGAATCAGATGACGAAGAAGTTGCTACTCCTGCTGAAAGAATGAATGGATGCGATGGAACTGTATGGACAGTCATAAATCCTAATCAACGCATCAATGTTGGTCGTGCTGAACGCCATAATGTTTTTACAGCCCGAATTGGTATAACACGACATGCTTCTGCCATTCAATCTCCGTTGGACGCCTTCAACCTCCTCATTGATGAAGACCTCCTTCTTCACATCCTCCAGTGCACAAATCATTTCGCCCAACTTCAAAGGCCAAACTTCCAAACCGACATCGATGAATTGAAGAAGTTCATCGGGCTGCTTTTTCTGCGCGCTGTGATGAATCAGCGCAATTTCCCGCTTGAGGCCCTGTGGTCGAAGTCCATGGGCAATCCAGCATTTGGCAGAACACTTTCGCGCGACAGATTTCGTGACATTCTCCGATTTCTTCGATTTGACGACAGACTAAATCGACGCCAGAATCTTCGAGATGATAAATTTGCCCTCATTTCATTCGTAATGAACAGATTCGTTGACAATAGCCAGCGCTGCTTTCGACCAGGGGTGAGCCTCACCATAGATGAACAATTGTTCCCTACAAAGGCCCGGTGTAGGTTCACCCAATACATGCCCAACAAACCCGACAAATTCGGGATTAAATTTTGGGTACTCGCCGATGTGGATAGTAAATACTGTTTCAGCATCATGCCATACTTGGGCCGCAATGAGACGCGTGTCGAGGGTCTTGGCACGCACGTTTGTATGAAGCTTTTGGAGCCTCTCTATGGGCATGCGTACAATGTTACCGTAGACAACTTCTTCACTAACAAAGTCCTCGCTCTTCGCCTCCTCGATCAAAGAATCACCATAACTGGCACGGTTCGAGCTAATCGCAGAGAACTGCCACCAAGGAGCCTCGCCCTCCACGACTCCCAATTCTTTCAATCAGACAAATTGCACCTTTACGAGATACCAGGCCAAAAGCAAAAAAGTGGTGCACATCTTGTCAACTCAGCACAGAGGGTCGGGAAGACAAGATGACGGGAAAAGAAAGCCAGACACAATCCTTTTCTATAATTCGAACAAATTTGGCGTGGATCTCCTGGATTCGATGTGCCGTCAGATGAGCACAAAGGCAGGATGCAGACGTTGGTCTCTAGCAGTATTTTACAACGTCCTAGATATGGCAGCAGTCAATGCCTGGGTGTTGTTCAAGAAAGCGAATGAAACGTCGACAATTCCTCTTGCAACTATTCGCTGAACTTCGAAATGATGTTGCCGTAGACGTTCATCAAGCTGCTTCTCAACCAGTCGATCGTTTGATTAATCGCGCGAATTGCCAGATAAAGAGCAACTGCAATCGCAATAGAACTTTTATTCAGTGTGTCCGTTGTCACCTTCTAATGTGTGGCAAATGTGTAGCGAATGTGTGCACTAGATGTGCGGGTAATATTTTATAACTTTTTTCCTGCATTTTCTCGTAATTATCATGCATTTATGTCGTAATTATCATGCATTTATTTCGTAATTTTCATGCATTTTTCTCGTAATTATCATGCATTAGCTTTATTTTGTTTTTTGTACATGCCTCAATAAGTATTTTTATTATTACAAACGTGTTTTCCCTAAAAATGAGTATTGGAATAAAATGAATGCCGAAAAAATTATATTGAGTCAATTGACGCTTTTAGCGGTTAAATGCAATTTGAGATTTATTTTTTTGCTAGATGAGATATCTACTCAATATTACAGCTGAGAATAATAAGCAGCACAAATCATGGAAAGCCACAAATGTTTAGTCAAATTAGTCCGGGCAAAAAAGTTATAACGGTTTGAAAGTGACAAAAACGTCAAATGACGCTCTCCGCGGTTCTAGTGTTAAAGAACGGATAAAACAACTGTCAAAGAAACAGTTATAGACTAACGAAAGGAAGAAGAAAAGGGGCGCATTTATTTTTTAACTTATTTTAACGCAGTAAATTGATAAATAAGATTTATCGGCGCAAAATTTCAAATTGCAGGCTGATTTTTGGAGTTTTTACCCAATTTGTTTAATATTCACCGGAATGTTTGGAATAAGAAATATAATCCCGGAAGAATATGTTTCTGATGAGAGTTTGTCGTCACTAGTCATATTATTCTCTGTATTACTTCCCCTAATATATTATTTATTGAAAGTTCGTGGTGTGAGTTTAAATTTGAATACTATCTTTATATCTATTTAAGTATTCAGTCTATCATTTACTCAGCATATCACTATATAGTATACATATGTCTATAGTATGACTATGTTATATCTAAGTATATTATTGAATTAGTATAACTATACAGTATAAGTATACTATGTCTATAATTCTATAAATAAGAACCTAATATTAACAAGTTAATATAGATTATATTTCATAATTTAAATTATTAACAAGACTAACACTAAGAAGTAAGAGTACAACTGAGTAGGCAGTTCAGTTGGATTTTTTTGTTCATTTAAACAAAATTTATACACTAAAATAATTTTCAGAATTCAGGAATTCCAAATATTTAATCAATTTCAAGTTTGGTAGGTAGTACTACATCAAAAGTTGCAGTCACTTGAGTCTTGAAGTATGAGTCAAGCCAAAACAGTAGAATTTTATTATTTATTGAAATTTAAAATAATTAGTATTCTAACTACTTATTATCTCTTATAGAGTTAGGGCATGACTTAGGCTTAGATTGAAAATTGTAAATAAATTACCTAACCATGAATAAAACTACAATTATGAATTCATAATAATATATTGATTAAATAAGAAAATACATGTCACTGTCACTGAAACCAGTATCAGCCCCTTTTTGTAATACTTATTGGCAGGACTGCAGGAAAGATTTTAATAAATCCACACATAAATGCGGATTTTAAGATAAAATTTAATTTCAAGGTCAAACCCAATTTTCCAGTGAGATAAAATATATTACCATTAAAAGCACTAAAATGTCTTTCATTTTCAAGATAATAATACAGAAAACAAAACAAAATAAGATGTTCAATTAAATCAATATATATTATAAAGCAGGGGGCCAATATTAATACAATGACATATAGGTAGGTATACTATATAATGTTCTTCTATAGTTAACAATGAGTCAATAACTATATATATATAGAGTCACTTAAGAGTCAGAAAGAAAAGGCAATCAATGGGGCTCTTTATGAAGGCGGTCAAGAACCAACCTACCATATATGTGACTTTAAAGAGCGCATCCTCTTTCATCATGAAAGATTAGAAGATGGTATACTGGAAGTTTATGCTGTTTGTCACCATTAATGTATACATCAGCAATATTGTTAATTGCTGAATTATATTGGGCAACTTTTGGGTAGCACCAGTCAATGCTCCTTTAGAGAAACAGAGTCTCATTCAACTGGCCACCCTTCTGAAAAGCTCTCACAGATTCCCTCTGTTCCCCTCATATTGTAACCAAAGTCAAAACAATGCAAGCCTCTGGACCACACTCTTCAAAAAAATAGGATTTGTCACAATAGAGAAATTTGATCACCGCATCCTTATAGAGTCAAAATTCCTTCTTTTTACCATATTGGCTAGATTTAAGCAAAAGTTTCTTGTTAAAATTTCTCTATGTAGCAAGATATTCTGGGTCTTCAGAATAGTCTCATAAATGAACCAAAGGAAATATAAGAAGACAATTTTAAAGAAATAGGTTTATACATCAATGTTTTCTTTGAAATGTAGCCTCATGTGGGCTTGATCAGAAGAAGGGTTCATATGATCTGTATAGTTCAGAACCTATGTACTCCAGCCTTCTATAGAGATTAGCCAAAATTATATTTCTCTTAGAAACATTTTTGCATTTATTATATTTGTTTTATGTTAAATACATAAAAGGTCAATTTTATGAAAAACAGTAAGATAGGATGGAGTGAATCAGGAAGAATTTGCATTATTATAACTGTGATTTTTTTAAATAAAGGTCATTTTTCATCATTTAAAGTGAAAATCTTACATTAAATAATTCAGAGTTATAAAAATATTATTGCCATCATTTTGTATTACCATTAAACAGTCAAAATTTTTAAAACAAAATAATCCAGATTCCTCCAGCCAGGGGTGAAATCGAAAATTACATTTTAAAACATAATTGAGTTTGTTATCATAAGTAAATAGTTACCATAACTTTATAAAATGTTTAAAATGTATAAGTCATAGTTAATTTGAACAAACATAGGTACTAATTTAGGAAAGGTTCTTGGATGAATATATGTGATTTCTTGAAGTTCAAATAATAATAACTCTTTTATTTGTTTATCACAAATGTTTTTCTCAAAGAGAGACCATGTGAGTAAAATAATATTGTTATTAGAAGTGTGAGGCTGTGCATGTGAATGTTCTGGAAAAGTATGAATCTTGACACCTTTAGTAAATAATTGTCTGTATCTGTTTGATAAGGAATGTTTAACTAAAAATAAAGGATTTGGCCAAGCAGTATGGAGGTTTGGTGTGAGAAGTTTCTGAGCCTTGCAAGGAATGTTGTGAAACTGACACAGCCCACTCACCAAATGGATCATCTGAATCATCCACATTTTTAGGCATATCTCTCTGACCTCTCTATCACTATATTATATCATTTTACCTTCTATTAATTGGGTAATATTATGTAACTTTTCTTTACATATCTATCTTGTACCCATTTACTGCTTAACACTAGTGGTGTACTGGAAATTTTGATACCTACTTACTTTCCCTATGTTTCATATTTGCCCCATATTTTGAAATGTGTTTTACCAGGTTCAGGGGTTAAGTATGAACCAGGTTGTTGTTAAAGAATTTAAGAATATATATAAGTCATATACACTAAATCATAATAATGTAATTTGATAGCACATGGCACTAAATTTAAGCAAATGTTTGGAATAGGTTTTCTGGTTGAATTTTTTCCCACTTTTTCTTGACAGTTTAAAGACTAAAACTTTGAAACAAAATGTAATTTTAACCTAAAATAACACATAATATTCACTTGAATGTCTTTATATTGTATAATTTTAAAGAAGCTTTTTATTTTATTTAGTTTTTGAGCTATAGCTCCTCAAAATTAAATAGTGATGTATTTCCAGATTCGCCCCCTTCTGGATTCTATTTTCTGGATTCACCCCACACCATTCCGAATTCGCTCCATTAAAAATGTGTTATTCCATGCTCAGGGGTTATGAACCAGGCTGTTATTAAATATTTTGAGAGTACATAACTCATAGACACTAAAGCATATAATAGCATGATTTCAAAGCATATGGCACTAAATTTATAATAAAAGTTTGAAATAGGTAATACATTCACTGTTTTTTCCCGGGTTTTCTTCTTGACAGCTTAAAGACAAAAACTTGGAAACAAAATGTAATTATAACCTAAAAATAACACATAATATCTTCCTGAATGTCCTTATCACATAGAATTGTAAATCGGCTCTCTATATGGATTAGTTTTTGAGTTACAGGTCTTCAAAGTTGAAAAGTGTAAATATTCCCAGATTCGCCCGACTCTACCTAATACAAAATTAAAAGGATTAAACTTTAAAAACAATGTTTGACAATTTGAATAGTTTAACACGTTTTAAATAAGTATATTTAGATATAATAATATACTGCTTTATAATTATTTATAGAACATCAGACAGTAACTTATATATTAAAAATATAATTTAGATTACACAGTATAGAATGGTTTGGGTCATTTGTTTGGCCTAGGACAATGTTTATAATGTCATTATTATTTAATCATGAAATATTATGTTTACCATTAAATAATACCTACGTATTCTCGTATTTTAAATACAGGTAAAAATTACATTGTGCTGCATCAAACAAATAGCTGCAATCTATTCAATAAACATTTGAATATTGACTATATATCTTCTTTTCCCGGTGGATTATTGTATTTTATTAAGTTTTGAATATGTTTATAGATAATAACATGATGCAGAGCAACGGGTTTGAAACAATTTATTGAAACAACCCGATTCCATGTCATAATGAGTAGTCATTTAATGTGTCAGCTGTATTTTCATTATGGGTGGTGATTTATTAATTAAGAGCCATGCATCTCACTGTAGGTTATGTATTGATTAGTTTTTTTATTTGCTTCATATTATAAACCAATAGTTTCATAGCCAAAATATACACTGTGTGTACATTTATAAGTGTACGGAAAAGCTGAAGCATTGGAATTACATTACTTACTTACTTACATTAACTTATTGACAATTGAAATGAGTTGTTATACTCAGATACCTCAAATATATTCTACATTTTTTTGTAAAAGCGTTTAGCGTTTCTTGGATAATATGGTTTTATGTCATTGATGCCACAATTTTGAACTAATTTCATATTATCTTAAGCTTTGCTATATGCTAAAGTGTTCGTTTTAGTTAATAACTTTGTTTAACGAGATATCTTTGCACCCATTTCAGAAGCCTCAATTGATCGGTAAGACCAATGGACAGCTGAAAGCCTTTTTATTCGATAGTGTTTCAATTACAACAGAAACATACTGGCCAACTTTTTGGTGTTTTGAGTCCCGTTGTCAAACCCTAGTACGATCATTGGTGAAGACTTGCCCTAATGTTCATTATCGAAGGTGGGTTTAAATTTAAGTGAAGGTTTTTGTTTTAATAATATTTAGATATTATATGTACTTGATCGTTTTGTATATATGGTCTAAATAGTATCCACATGTTATTATTCACGTATTAAATACATTTTAGATGTTTATTTAAATCATCTTCATTGACAAATGAAAGCAATATTGGTATTCTTTCTTGCATATAACCATTCAATTTATCGATTAATTATCTCTATATTGATTACCTATTGATCAATTGATTTCAGAGAACGCCTGCCACTAAGTGATGGTGGTGAAGTAATTCTGGACTGGATAGATAACACATCAAGTCACTATACGGATTCGAACCTGCGACCCACAGTTCTTTTACTTCCAGGTCTCACTGGTCAGTTTTGTCTTATCCTCTCCTCTCTTCTCATTTTATCTCATCTCCTGTAATTAAAATTTATCATAATTAAACTACAAATATTTTGTAGTAAATCTGTATTGATAACTGGGCTATGTATGATTTTTGACATCCGTATTTGACATCCGTATTGACATCCACATATATATATATATATATTGTATTTATATTATCACAGCTTTTTCTTTTTTTAAATTAGTTGTCTTTTAACAATGCTATATGCGACATTTAAGAAATATGTTATCCATTTATCCATCCGTAGTGACACTTTTTCTGAATCCTGCCAAGGAAAGTATCTCCCGTTTTCTCTTTAAAAAGTTAAACACTAACATATTTCTAAATAATATATCGTAAATATTTGTTTTTGCTTTTAATGTCATATTCATTCAATATATATATATGCGTTTATTATATGTATATCATTATATTATAATGCTTATTGATTATTGATTATGAGTAAATATCAAAATAATCCTCACCAAAACTTCATATTATGTTGGATGACATGATATATAACAGACACATTATTTGTTTGAATATTAAATCTATACATTTTTATACTCTTAAAATGCGTATTTGTCTAATCTTTTAACCTCAAATAAATATAATTTTAAGAGTCTAAAAATACATAGATTTTATATTCAAACAAATAATTTGTTCTAGTATGTATTAAAAAGCTATAAAACAATATAATTATATTTTGTAGCAGGTATAATATTTATTGATCTATAGATGTAACATTCAAAAACTAATTTGTACGAGCATGTATTCAAAAACTATAAATTATAATACATTTATTTTGTAGCCAAACTATTTTATTTATTGATATGTAATGATATTTATTGCATGAAATAACGGGAACAAAAATTTATTGTTCAATCTATAAACATTTTAGAATTCACGAATTATTGTATTAGTATTCTAAATTATTTGTAGAAATTGAACTTGAACTTGAACTTTGACTTATATTATTATATTTGTTATCTCCTATTTTTGTAATTCGTATAATTTATCGGTTTTATGATTTTTGGTATTTAGATAATTTATTATTAAATGCTAGAAGTGATTCAAAGATCTTTTATTTCAATATCAAATAGAAATATTTGTATTATGTTTTTGAAATAGTCATTACGTAGTTAGAGTTATTACTGACAACCTGATCAGTATGAGGCAGAAATATTGACATACATATCTAGAGCAGTATAAACCATATAAACCATATTTTTTTGTACATTTATTAGCAATCCCTAAAGAGATTTTATGGTGAATACATGCTTAACAAATTATATCAAGTTTAATTGAAATTTCTTATATATTTTTGTTTCAACGCAATGGAATGTACTTTTATAAGTTAAGAATGCAAATAACATGGTCACAGCTCTGATATTTATTTTATCCTTTTATACGTGTTTTTGTATATTTCTATTTTATCTGTACATCTGTTATCTTCCCTCATGAATGCATCTTACACCCCTGTGCAGGTTGCAGCGAGGAAAGTTACATTAAACACTATGTCCTGCAGCTCGAAGAATTGGGATATAGGTGAGTGTTTCTCCTCTCTTCCTATTCTCACCTATTATCATCTCTTTCATGACTGTGTTACACTCCTTTTCTCTAAATTTGTTTGGTTATGTCGGTACCTACTCCGATTTAAAATATTTTATAGAGATTATGATTCAATCGTAAGAATTTGTCACTGTATTTCGTTCAATTTTTGCATTCCTCCGTCGAACGTGTGGCCCGATACCTGTCCCCGTCCACTAGCCCACAGTTCATTGGACATGAGCATCTGAGCAAACAAACCAGACTCGTTCAACGGCTCAATTTGCGTTGCGTAATTAGCATGCATCAATCTCTTCATTAAAGCTAGACAAAGATGACGCAGAGCAACGGGTTTGAAACAATTTATTGAAACAACCCGATTCCATGTCGTAATGAGCAGTCATTTAATGTGTCAGCTGTATTTTCATTATGGGTGGTGATTTATTAATTAAGAGCCATGCATCTCACTGTAGGTTATGTATTGATTAGTTTCTTTATTTGCTTCATATTATAAACCAATAGTTTCATAGCCAAAATATACAATGTGTGTACATTTATAAGTGTACGGAAAAGCTGAAGCATTGGAATTAACACTATGTATACTATTAATTAATTTGGTTTGGCTTGGCTTATTATATCTGTAATATACATACTAGTAAGCTATGATGTGTTAAATGAAATCCCTTTGTTTTTGTCGGTTGATATGGTTACAATATGCTAATATACGCATGATTTTATGCTAATATACACATACATATAATATGCGTGACACTGTTTGGTTAGTCGAGGAGACAAGTAACTTGTACCTATGTAGAAGTCGATTTCTGTTTTCTGTCAGATTTATGTGCTCCGATAAATTCCTCATATGCATGTATAGTCTCTGTTGTTTTTCTGTATTATGGAATATTTCTTCAAAAGCTTTTTTTCACTATATTTCAGATATTTTAAACTATTATCGAAAAAGTTATCGATTACCAAATACAATTTTCTTTCCCTTTTTGTGGCATATTTAAATAGCAAATAAAATTGGTCTATTTTAATAATATTTACCTCAACACAATATAAATAATTGTCATATCTTTTATAAAGTATTGAAAATGTTAAATATCTTCTATAAAATACTAAAGATTATAAAAAAATGTTAATAAATTAAAAAAGAGAAAATTTGTGCCTTCAAAATAAATTAAACATATTATGATGTATAAACTTTTCTTCGTAAGAGCTAAAAATTGATCACAAACTACATTTTTGATGAAAAATAAATTATTTGATGTAAAAGTTAAGTTTATGCTGGTGACATTGGTTGAACGTTAATATGATATTATTTAGATAAATATTATTACTAATTTGACAGTAGGGCGATATTAAATATCGACGAAAAGATATACTCTTACAGTGTTACTTGTATTTCTTGGCCGATGACCCAAAATTATTACAAAATGATATCATGTTGATTTGATTTCCAGTTGTTTGTGACTTTTTTAATTTATTGTGATACTAATTTACTGAAACCTCTGAATATTAGTTATTAATTAATTTGGGTGAACTAATTTGACTAAAGTAATAATTACATAAAAACGAAATATACATTTTCCGTAAACTATCAATGTTTAAAATGGAACTATTTCAATATGTCGTGCAATTATTTTCTCTAAAGGCGTGATTACTAATTCATAATTATAACTTCATCGTGCTATGGTGTCAGCTGACATTTTCTTCATTCTTTGTTTGGACGCCCGCTTATTATATTAAGAGTACGTACTTATTACATTTTGAGTGACGAATGCTAAGTTATTTATCAATCTTATTACACATCATATTATAGTTTTTACAGTTATTATCAAAGTGCAAAATAGAACTTTTGAGCTTCACATTGTAGATAGTAGTACACAGTTCTTCAAAAGACGTGGAATATTATCACATGGTAGTGATCTTTAGTCTTTGATCTATGTGTACTTATGGCATCCGTTAGGTGATGCATGTCAGAATAGTTCATTGTGCTTAGTGTGAACCTGTCAGGGTGATTTGTAGTTCCTACTTATTGTGTAATGCCTTAGTCTAAGAAACCTCAACAGTTTATAGTAGTTCTGGTTGGTGTACCTCCAAAATTTATGTTGTGTCTATTTATGTAGACTATTACAATTTGTTCATAATAGATTCCGTTTATTAACTTAATTAATGTTCTACTAAACTGAATTTGGACAAATTTGAATAGCATGATATAATATTATATTAAAATGACATAAAACTCAGGCGTCGTCACACCTGTCACCCATATAATATGGCCGAGTGAAAGGTGTGACGACTTCTGCTTCTATGCATACTCGCTAAATATTATAATGGGGCTCAATGACATTTGTCTTCTTTCAACTTTGATGTCTCTTTCAGAGGTGTAGTCTTCAACTATCGGGGCAATGGCGGTTGCGCTCTGAAAGTAAGACTTTAATCGTTCTCTTTTTTTTATTGAATATGTGTTATTTAAGTTTTCCAATTTAACTATATATATATACCTACAGTATAAATTAAATGATGAATATTTATTTAGACCTATTTTTATTATAAAATAAAATAATGAAACGTGTTTGTAAGAAATGCAGTTAATATATGTACATAATTCTTTAAAAAACTGAGAATAATTATAGAAAATACTGATTATCGAATTGTTTTACAGCATATGAGTTTGTATAAATTATGGATTGTGAACCTTTGAGCTTTTTGTTATACATCAAATATTAGACGTCTATTTTGATGGATTCCATATTAATTTCCAAAATACAATTTTGTTATAGGAACTCCCTGAGGGGGGGGGGGGTTATAAGATAAGGTTGTGAGGGGCTTGTTGAGTCAATAAATAAAATATCAGTTGATCAGTCAACTTTATGTCTAAGTTACATAATTGTATCGATAGCTCTGAAGCGATACAAGTCTTGATATTTGGGTTTGGGATATTTCATTTCAGATTAATGTAATGTCTGTAATTTGAAGATAACGTCTCATCATCCTTTCAATATTTGTGAAGAATTCATGAATGTTTAATACTGTTAATTAGGTTCTTATATATTCGCGTCAAGAGTGTCCTCATAAATAATATATTTACTAATTTATTGGATACTTCAAGGGATGTTCACCCATGGATGTTCTCATATATTGTCACAATTATTACAATAATTGGTTTTTATATAAGATATAAAGCCATGGGAAATATTCTATTTAAAAATAACTGGTCTATCTCATTTTTGGTCTAAACAGACATTTTTTGTAATGAGTATAGTATTCTTTATTAATTATAAATGGTACGAGGCATGATCTATGACATAAATTATAATAAACCAGAATGTATTACATAGTGACTTCTCTTGTAACGCTAGGTCAGTTTTTTATTATGTTTTTAAACTTAGTTTGAGAAATAATGTTCTTGAAATTTTTTTATATTCAATATGCTGTGCATTATTCTGTAGTATACTATGTAGATCGTATTCATGCTCAAATGACAATTTCGTAAAACAGAAACTTTAATATTTCGTAAATTCATTATTAGTAACCGCTGTGATTGAAATATTTGTACATAATTTTGAGCTTTTCTATATAATATGGCATTTTATTGATGCATCGTTTTAATGTGTTTGTATACTAGGTATTTGAGCTATAAATATTGATATTAAAAGATATAAAAATTCTTGTAAATTGTAGCATCTTTAAAATCAGGGCATACCTTTTAAATAGCTATGAATACATGTTGTCCAAAGGAGGCTTCTCACTATAACTCGCTCTAGGTTCGATTACCTCTGCATCTTGTCCTGAAATATGAGATGGGGGTTTTATGTGAAGTAGATATTTCTTTATGAGTGTGTTTATACCTTGTTTGGTAATGGCAACACACGTTTAATATGACATGTTCACCAATATCAATACATTTTGGTATTTATAAGCATAATTTCCATAATTTTATTTAATGAAAACTTGATTATAGTACCTACACATCCTTTTTTACGAACTTGATTCTTAGCTTGCATTATTGCGACGGTGTTTTCTTTTTGATATTAGTTGCTTTTTCATAAACGTATTTACTAAATGTGTACAGTTTTGTAATATGGGACTAATGCAATTGTATAAATCACTTGAATTGCTAATATCTTGTTATTATCTTTATTTTCAGTTATAAGAAAATTTATTTTCTGGGAAAAAGCAAATAATTTTGTAAAATATACATAGTCAGGACATCTATATAGCCGTTCATTTAAAATTAAGTTAATAATAGAAAAAGCAACCTTATTATGACATAGTAATTTTATTTTTGCGCTTTATCTCAAACACCTATTTTACTGCTTTATATGTGAGCTTTTGTGTGGTATTATATTTTTTTGCGATTTGGAGCAATTTGATTATGAATTACGGCTAATCATACAATTTTTATCGATTAAATATAATATAGTATTCATATATTGGATTTGCAAACATGATTTTAGGCGTAGTTTACATGTAGAAATCATGTACTGCAAATCCAATATTTGAATGCTATTGTTATAATCGATAAATTCAAAATTATCCATTCTCTATGATTTATATATTGCCATAGAATAAAACATAGAGTAATGATTATACAAAGAGTGTTCACTCGACTTATCGATTTCATATACATCGCGCTGTAAATCGTCGTATATAAAAAATCGTTTTATTTTAATAATTTGATGTAAATGAGATGGTTCATTTTTGCCGTACACAAATGTCATCATTCATGTATCGCAAAATTTTAATTATACATTAATTGCTAATTAATTTTTTTTCGATATCATTGTTATACAACAATTTAAATTTTCGATATTAACAATACTCAATTGTCTCATTCAATATGCTATTTTTGCTAAACGCTTAATATGCAGACAAACATTAATTTGTTCAATAAATATATAATCGTGTGCTATACTATCCGCTAATTAAATGTAAATTTCTAGAAAAACGTAGTAAACATGAAATATTGGAATTTTCTTTGAAGAAATAAAACATTTTACAAAGTAGGAACAACCTGGATAATATGTAATAGAATAGGTATCGATTTGCACAAACAGTTCAGAGTATATTTTGTACTTCGACTGCAATTCTTGTTACTTGTGGTTATTTTTTTGCAAAAAGTAATTGAGTTACCAAATCATAATAGACTTCTAGATAAACTAGAATTAAAAAAAATCAATACTGGAACAGCGATGTCTCCTCAATTTTATCAGACCTAAGATCACACACCCAAATGTTCATATTTCTAATTATATTGTCGAATATTTTGTAAATGCAGAGCTTTCAATATTATATAGTCTGTTCCTATTGTTGTACCCCTAATTACACCCAGGATCAATTAAAGCACCTTCTCAGTAATACATCTGCGCTCTGAGACCACTTTAAAAGTTTTGTGAAATAAGTTTTCTCAATTTTATAACATTATAAGCATCACAAAGAAATCCGCATCTTTGTCCTCATCAAACCTAGTGTTGCATCCTGTCGTATCCAGATAGTTGTCCAAATCATTTTTTTTGGCGTTCGTTGCTTCATGATTGTTTAACTTTAATTATTTATTTGTAAGACTAAGAAAAAGAGTAAAAACAAAAACATAAATACTTTGCTATTTATTTAGAAAAATAAGTTTTCTTTACTACTAAAATAATACACGCAAATGTACATAATACAGTGGTCGAGAAAGTACAATTTTTAGTTATCAATAACCTCCCTGTTTACAGGGTTCATACAGCTTGTATGTGCAAGTTCTTTTCTATAACATGAATAAGCACACAAACCAGGTACATATTCTATACAAAAATAGCATTAAACATGTTTTCAGTTTTACAGAAATAATTATCCCACATAGTCGTATATAATAAATATCCATGTGCACTATGACACAGACAAGTCGCATACAAAATTGTTCTCAAAAGACTTAGAACAAGAGGAAACATCAAATTAATCATATCTGGATTACCTAAAATATACAAGATTCACAAGATGCAACTGTAAAATAAAGATATCGGTGGATACTGTATTCCAAGAGACACACAGGACGGATGTGACGTCACAGGATAAAAGGGGGAAATACTCTCTTCGGCAAAGTGAGGTAGAAGGGGGTACGTGGAATATGGAATACAAAATATGGATGTGAGGTATGAATTATACATCGAATACCAAATATGTTTCCTTCATAATTGAGGTTTAAGTAGAATAGAGGCGACATATTGGTCATGACTTGAGAATTGAAGGAGGCTAGTGTAGAACATACAAACATTAATTATGAATTCTTACGTATTATGAAAAATTGACGATATGATAATCAAATTTTCAAAAGACTTGAGTGTTGTCGTTTCCATAAAAAGTCACATGACTTCATCCGCGCAAATATTCTCGCTTCTGATTGGACGATAGATCTTATTTCATCATTGAAAATAGTTACTTTTCTCGCTTGCTTAAGAAAACCGCGACCTCGTTCAAAATGCTGTAACATACATGCATGTATATATGTATACCCAATGCTTTGGACGTATACTAATATATGTCACTTATTTGATACCATTGACACGTACCATTGCCACGTATTACATATATGTAAAAAAAGTTCTGCGTTTTTTATCAATAAAGGATTATTATTATTTATCAATGAATGCCCTAAATATGGACCTTCCAAAGAGCTCACTATTTTGGATTTAGTCCATTTGTATGTGCTATTTAATTTATTATATATATGCGAACTATATATAACGCAACTTATTAATATTATTTGGTACAAAGCAGGCTTGTCAAGGAGGTGTGCAAATTAGTGCTATCCGGGATTAATGATATACCATCAGATATATTTTTATCTCCCTATAAAGCTGGATTATAAAATATCAAATATGAATTCAAAATTAACGCAGTTATACTATGATTATAAGATACACTCGACAAGTAGATGCTAAGCAATCCACGACGAAAGGAATAATTAAGTATAACAAAAAAAAAATTTTTAAATTGAAAATCGATTATTTAGTTTGTAAATAACCATTGTATAAGTATTAATACATACATTATTTAATAATTCAATTTCAATGAAAAAAGAGTGTTACATATTTAAAGATCAATGAAATAAAACCTCGTAATTACATTAAAATTGTACCAAATTCAATGAGACGTACATCATATTACAATTTACATTTGCACGAGTCGCATTTAAATGCAATTACACAACAACTATTAGTTCTAAAAATACACCTGATTTTGTTAAAACTATATTTGATTATGTAATGCCGTATTTGATTAGACAAATCTAGAACAATTAAAACTGTGAATTTTACTTTGAAAACTGTGATTATCTTCAATTGATTCACATTTCTACTGTTCCTTATTGAGAGCAAAAACACATGATCAACATTTGAAATAGTTTGTGTTGGGAAAATATACAATTTGTATAAATTAAAAGACATACCTGCCGTCATTTATATTCACTTTATAAATTTAGGAAATAAATGCATTAAACAAGATTATTAACTTCAATTTCGAAGCTAACCAAAGCGGCATCGACGGGACATTTTCTTTGACTTTCATATTTTTAGACTGTAAATAGAAATGTTGTAATAGTTGTGTCTATATCTTTATAAAAATCTAACTGTGTTTAAAATGCATCGAAACATTATAAAACATAGTTGCTCTTGTATGTTTAATTAGAAACGGGCCATAGAAAAACTCTTAAGCATTACACATGAAAGGATTAAAAACAACAACGGAGAAAAAAGACAGTAATGCACTGAAGATATCTCGTTAATACATATATTTATCTATAAAATTAGTTTACGAAAGCTATTTTATCTTTCTCTCTCTCTCTCTATCTTTCCTCTCTCTCAAATGTCTTCAATTGCACAATAAACATTCTCCTATTATGCAAAGGCGAAGATATTACAACTGTAGTCTAAGAATATAAGTCATAAATGACGGGAAAATATGGATTCCTACAGAAAATACGACTGGTTAGGCGTTTGGAAAATAATATATAGGCGTCAATTTAATGTAACCTTATGTAGGTATATCGACTAATAGCTATTACAGAAGGCGGATCTATTTGATAATCAAACTATCGATTTCCAGTCTGTTGATTAAACGATTTCTCAGAGAGCTTGATTTCGACCTCATTCCTCGATGCTCCCCCCATCCCCCCCCCCTCTTCCTGTTCACCCAACCATTGCCATACTATAATAAGCTTCTTAATAATATAATGGCTATGTTATATGTATATTCATCATAAATATATGCTTCAAAAGACTATTGTAGATGTATGAAAAGAGATACATGAACCTATATATATGAAGTCTTATTTATACGGAATTCAACGCTTTTTTCTCAGGAATTTGATATTTAGTCTAATGCATTTAGGATTCTGTAGTTCATTATTTCTTGACTGTATTTTTGCATTTTTCTCTGGGAAGTAAATAAAACGCGTTCAAAGGACGCAATTCTCGAAGTCTCTCTCAAGTTAGAATAGCGTTACCCACACATATTCACCCAACATCCGTAGGTCATTTGCAAATAACCTGTTGCTAAATACATGCAGCTTTGAACGTATAAAATAATTTCAAGACCTTTGTTGAAAAATTAATTTGTGCCTAAAAGAAATAATTATTGAAATAGAGTTATGGATTGTAAAGTGTTGATGGGTTGATCACCTTTCTTCAAGGAACATTTGAGGCAACCTTTATCAACTCTTCTAATAATTAGTATTTTTTATGCTTATTCGACAAATAATTGCCTAATTTAAAAGGTTTGTATATTTAATAATTCAACATTACATAAACACGTTTCCTGTTCTCCTTTTAAATTTTCTTCCTTGCTCTCTGAATTATAATATGAATACAATTTCATTTTTTTCTGCTAAAAGATGCGATGCTATATATAACAGGCAAAACTCTAAAGAATATTTATAATTGCACTCATATTTCATTTAATGCACATTTTTAACAGTAGTTTTTATAGAACTTTTATTTAATAATGATCTGTAATTTAGCCTCTATTCTAAAGGTTATTTATATATAATTTATATTGCTTTATTTTGCTAAAAGCATGTTTCAAACTTATATACCTGTACTATTTATTTTTCTATTTCTAAGAAAGCTATTTCACTTTTTTAAATTCATTCATTTTTATTTTAACTTATAATTTGTATATACTGAATACTTTCACACAATAATTGATGATATCTACAGTCGATTGTCTCTATATTAAGGCAGTAGTAGGGCACGTGTATATCTGGACACCGTGCCTTAAAACAACTTGTTCTCGTCAATATGAAGTGTAGTGTGAAGTGTAGTGTAGTTCAATAACCTGAACGAATGCTAAACAGTAAGCCAAGAATAGTTTGAAAAATCTTGACAAATAGAGTGAACCAATCATCCAATCAAAATCGAGGATTTCAGAGGGTAAGATCACGTGACCATATAACGATTTTCACGATTAACTAGTTCGATTTTCTGCTTTTTCTGGTTCATTTTTGTAAGTAGTGTAGGTAAGCTTTATCTTAAGTATTTTATAATGATAAAAGATAGTATTCGAAGGTGCATATTTACAAACACAATGCCTGATAATAATACTATCGTGTCATATTACAATACATGCCAATGTAGTTGCCCGAAAGCAAAACTTAAGCACTTGTTGCCTCCATTCTACTTACTATATGTCGACCGAGAAGAAAGGAGCGTTATTCAACTGTGAAAGAAGGAACAGAAATAGAGCCAATAGATGACATTGAAAACACCGAATCCAACTGGGAACGCGACAAGGAAGGCCCGATCCAATCGCTGGGCTTTGTGCGCATAGTACGTGGACATGCGGGCCTCGCGCTCACCTCGACCTGCCATGGAGTGCGAGCGGCCCGATCGCAGAATGGGTCGATGCTCCGGCGATGATTCATCACCCGGCGTGTGATTGTGGTGGTGATGAATGGAGTGGTGCAGGGGAATGGGCCGACCTCCATCCGAGGGCTTGTCCTCTGTGCAGCAGTTGCTCACAATTCCTGTCACGAGTCCCGTTGATCGGCCCATGTTCACCAACTCGTTTCGTACGGCCATCTGGAGGTCCTGACGCAGCTTGTACTTGGCCTGCCTACGGGAGATGGTGTTCACTACGGCAAACTCAAGGAGCGAAAGGACAACAAAGGCCAGGCAGGCAAAAAGCCAGACGTCTATCGCCTTGACGTAAGAGACACGTGGCAGTTTCTGGACGGTTGCAGCGCTCTCGGTCATGAGCGCGAGAATAGAAAGCAGGCCGATGGAGATGCGGGCTGGGACGGCGTGGTAGTCGATGAGGAAGGAGATCCAGCTGATGACAATAATGAGCATCGAGGGAAGATAGGTGTAGATGAGATAGAAGCCGAACTTGCGGATCAATACGAACTCGACGTAGATGCAGGTGAAAGCGCCTGTTGTCTTGTATTTCTTGTTGCAATAGCCTGTGGTGAAGGTGGGCTGCACGAACTCATTCAAATGCAGATTCTCGCTGATGCGCACATTATCCGTCTCGGAGTCGTCAATCCACCAGCGGAACTGCAGATCCTCCATCGAGTAACCATAGCTCCCAATCTCGCAGCGGCAGTGTTGGGTATCCATCGGGAAGTTCCACAAGTCCATTGGACAGGACAACTTTACCGTCAACTTCTGACTGAACGTGATAGTCCCAGACTGGTTCAACCAGAGGAGGTAGTTTGGTGTTGTGATCGTATGCAGCAGACCATGCTTCGCATTCCTAAAGAAGAGGTCTGGAATCCAGACGCTGTCCTTGAGGTAGCTAATTGAGAGGGTTTTGTAGTTGCCGGGGACCTTGAGTCTGGCGTCAGTCCAGCGCTGACGAAGCAGCAGGTCCATTGAGTAGTCCATGTCCACAACACTCACACTACTGAAGCTGTTGATGAAGAGATTCACCTCCACGGCTACGGGTCCGCGCTCACCAGTTTCATTCCTCGGTCGCTGATGTTTCGTGTAGTTGGTGATGATGCGTTTGAGAACGTCTTCTGGCTCCTCGGTGGTAAGCAGCGAGGGGCTAACTGTGGTGCCAAGATTTCTGACGAACAGAAGGAGCAGCACGGCTCCGATGTAGCCGAGCATAGCTGAAAAGAGAAAAATAAATTGTCAGATTTTCTGGTGTTCTCTCTGTTAGAGTTTAATAGAGTCGATTGCGATACATTAATTTACAAAATAGCTTAATGCCCATCTCTTTTCTATTCTTGAGACATTATCACGATAGTCACATTAAATATTTCCAAAAATTCTAGCTGTGAAATTCGTCTTTAGATTAAAAAGGCTTTGTAAGTATACTGCAAGGAGGGAATAATCGGAGATTGTGGAGTACTTGGCCGCAATTTTTTTTTTCGGAAAATAAACAAAACTTAAAAAAAAACAAAAAATAAATGTAATTAACAAGTAACCCTTATACACTTTTAAAAGCTGGCAGCCACTTGCTGCCGCAACCACACCACGATTATCAAGCATCTCACTATCCTTTACGATAGTAATACGATAAATAAATTTAATTACATTTATTTTTTGCTTCTTTTGACGTTATGTTTATTTTCCGAAACAAAATTTAATTTACAACCAAGTAGTCCACAATTGCCGAATAATCGTATATAGGAAAGGTATTTCCAACAATTTATTTACTTTATATGTAAATATAGAAGTCAAACAGTTGTGGCAGATATGTAGAGTGTGAGCTTAATCAAAGAGAATAATATTGAAAAAACTACATTGGCAATATGGTATATACTTCATTTACGGATTTTAAGCTGGTAACTATATATTGACTATTAAAACAATCATTTCTGTAAAAAATTTCTGTAGGCTTCCTGAATCAATGAGACAGTTGAGTGCAAAGAACGACTTAATAATTATTAAATTAAACTACAAGACGGAAGTAACTATTCCTATTTTCTCCCCACATCAGATGTAATGTATATATGTAAATCCTACAGTCACGGTGTTTAGAAAATGCAGTTTTCGGCTAATATTTCGTAACCAAATTTGTTTAGAAGAAAGTCAAATTACGTAAACAAAACTTGACTTCGATATGCAGACACCTACATTTATACTGCAAACATTTTAGAATAAGTAAAATAGATATAATTTTCCACCCCTCCGTCATATTGATTATATTCTTGTCGACGGTTTGCTTGATTGTTGAAACTTTTGAGAACAGGAAAAAAAGAAAATGCTAAATAATTGAAGAACTCTACTGAAACGTAATGCCAGTCTCGGTAATATAAGACAAATATCGATTGTGTACCTGAGTACATTGATAGGAATACTCACGCCTAGTGGCCTTAATATATAACCTCGTCATGTTATCTCGGTTATCTAGATACATGGACAGCCCAAATATTCTGTTGGGCTGAAATCAATATTATCAATAATAAATCTTCAATAATAAAAATAATTATAAATACACCTTTTATCAGACAATGACTGCCAACAGCCTTTTTAAAAACATTTTTCTTAGAGTCAAAATAATTTGTGCGATAAAAATATAATAAAAAGCGTTTTTTAAAATTGGCACTGATTCTGAATAAATCAATTTATCACTTTCCTACAAAGCTCTAATTTGATCTTCAAATATATACTACAAGCATAATATATAAGACAATTTCAATGATATCAATGCTTGATTCTTGCGATTGATCAATCTATTTTAGGAGCTACATTAATTTATCAACTCAGAATCGAAATACAATCAATCTTCAATGTGTCATTTGTCGACAGACTTTCTTGAAAGTCATTCTATTTTGTTTTAAATAATACATATTTTCTGACTTCGACTTAATTTTATGCAACACTTTTTTACTCTTGTTCCATATTTCAATAAAGTTTTAAATGTTGAGTATGTTAATATTATTCAGTCTTTCATTTTCATCATATATAGACAAGAAAATGCTTTTTTTCTGTTTAAAGTTTAGTAATATATTGTCTTCCATCGCATTTTGAATGTGACTATAATTAAGCAATTATGAGATAAAAGATGTCATAGATTGTGATGGATTATGTCATATTGGTTATCTTACTAAAAATATACATCAATAGTCAAAAAACTAATAATAATGAGAGTTTTTACTTTAGGTCATTTCCGATTGAAACATTCGTATTTCATTATAGCACAATTGCAATTCAAAATGGGACGCCTGACTTTCACGCTACTAAACTGAAAATTAAGATGAGGATATATATTTTGAAACTGAGGCGCCTATTGTTTTAAACTTAGGTATACGTATTTGAAATAATTCATGTGCTGATTACTTTTAATTAATAAAATAAATTAAATTAAAGCCGGTCTTTATATTATGTACCCTATATTTACCTTTTTGTTGTATAATATAATTTAAATTATAAAAAATAAAGATATATATCAAAGAAAAAGACATATATGTGTGTTTATATATTATACAGGGGTGTAGATAAATTTACTGAAAATAATTATGTACGTAGATCAATTAGTATAAAGATGTCAGAATGTCAAATAATCAAAAGAGTAATTTAGCAATGCACTGAATATAAAAACAAAAAATGCTATTTACAGTATTATGCGTGTTTGGGTCATGTGTTTGTCTACTTAATATTTACTATCTTAGTATTTATATTTCAGTCATAAACAAGTTAGCATCAGATATTTTCTATTCCTCAGAAAAGACAATTTAATTATTATATTCATTTAAATAATGCATTGTATCCTAAGTGAGAAAGTTTGGATTTCGAAAGACCAATAATGTCTTTTTTTTATGAAATCCGTCATTTACATCCGCTAACAATTATAGTAACTAGAAAACACCAATGGTGGTAGTACAATGGTGGTAGTACAATGGTGGTAGTACAATGGTGGTAGTACAATGGTGGTAGTATAGATATACACATGGTATCTGAATAAATTGGTAATTTGGAGCATTTAGAAGCAAAATACCTTGTTAACCTCTTTTTTTCTTAAAATAATACTAGAATATATGTTTCACTGCACAAAATAAAACGTTTGAATATGTAATTTAACAAATGATTGGAATTTACAATATTTAATTTTAAACAAAATTAGTTCAATTTTAAGAATATCTTTCAGTGGAAAGCATCCATTCAGATTTCTTGAAAATAAGAATAATTTTCTCAGAAAGGATTATACTGACTTCGATTTTACAATTTCTATATAATGGGTTTCGACCCCCGGCTCGGTCCTTGGATAGTCAGGGCCATTGTCTGTAGTGCAGTGACATATCAACTATCTTTAATCGGTGTTTCGAAATTTTCATTACTTTGAAATGTCTTTCAAGTGTCTTTAACATTCTAATTGGACAGAATTTAGCAAGAATTGTAAAAAAATTCAAATTTCTTTCGAAGAAATGCATACAATTTTACGAATTTCAAAGAAATTAATTTTTTTAACGAAATTTTTGAGTTGCAAAAAATAAATTAAAAATATATTTGATTTTTTTAAATATTACTAGAAATGCAACTTTAAGGAAATGTTAAAGAAATGTAAGTTTCCAAACACTGGGTATTATAAGACTATAATCAACACTACGAATAATATCATTGCTCCGTTATATTTAAATAAAGATTAAAATTCTTAAAATGATTATACACATTTCCCTAAAATTTAGCGCCCAAATCAAGATTCAAAATGCCCATTTTCAACATTCCTTTTTTTCCCTAAATACCGACTCGACTCGTCATTTCAATCTATGGATGTCACATCTATCGAGCCTGTGTAAGGTAAATCCGATTTCTATCCTAGTTAATAATTCTATTTAGTTACACAAATATTGTTTTTCAAAATAGAATAAGTGATACTTACTAATATTAGCGTACTACTAATTATATCATGAATGCTGTGAAGTGTGTTTTGTAATCGATAAATATTCATTCAGTAATAAATCAATAAAATGGTTACACTAATTAAAGTAAATAGTAGCAGTAATATGGCATAAACTTAGAAATTTTTAATTTATAACGAAATATTGTCACGCTATACACATGTTACAATGTGTATTTTCAAAATATCAATCATTTAAGACAATGTTCGTTAAATTATAGGCATAAGACTTGGCATTTGAAGTAATAGAGGGAACTATATACATAATGGTATTCGTAATGGGGAAGATAATTTGGGTTCTGGAATAATTTACTAACATTGGAGTGTTCAGGATTCATATCTGTTAGTGTGAACAAAGCGATGTAACAATGCCACTGTTCGCAAATCACTGTATCTAACTATATATGTTATATTAGTTTCAGTGAACAAGATGGTCTAAAATCAACGTTTCCATTATCTGATATAGTGTTCATTACTGGACGCTATAGACTTATACATGTAACATCCCTAATACAGATAAAAAACACAGAACGTCAGGGAAAGTCCTCCAAATTTCATCGGACGAAACTAGGAACTTGATTAATGTTTACAAAGTTTGTTGCAATTTTTCAAAACAATTGACTTAACTTTTTAGCATACTCATAAAAAACAGATTTTTAAACTTTGTTTGATGCCATGACTATATGTTTAATAATTGGAAAATATTCCCAACACTAAATTAAATGTAATTTCTATTCTAAGTTTATCTGTCTCATTTACTTTCTGAAAATTGAACATAGAAATTATAAGTGAAAGAATTATACATCATTGTCAAAATCGTTCAATACTTTTGATTATCATAAAAGTCATTATTTGTGTTTTTAATAAGCAAGAGTTAAATATTTATTTTCAATATGACATTATGACTTCCATGATTAAATGCTGAGTTTCTTGAAATAAGGTCTTAAAAAGGTACCGATTCAGATATTGATAGTAGAACATATTTCAATTTATTTATTATCTCTGGTCTATCAATATATTTTGCACTCTTTCGTGTAACAGAAATATGAATTAAATAATAGAAAAGTAAAAAAAGCACTTTAACACGTAGCACTTTTTTATGCAGCCCGTTGACGCAAAATATGACATAAAAGAATAACGCTATGAAGCATAAGTTTTATAGATTAACTTCACTGAGAGCAGTACACATGTAAATAGATATTCCTAGATGAATATTATAGGGCATGGTATGTAGTAGAGACATAATAGATTTTCAATGCCTACATATAACACAAACAAATACAATTATTATACTCTCATTTTAACAAGCAGTTTTGAGAGCAGAACTAGCAATGCCTTCTGTGTTAACCGGATTTCCTTCTAATTATAACGAGCCATATATACTTGCCATGGACTAACAGAGCTTGGTATGGTATATATACTAACATTATTCTGAGAGCATAGCTGCTATATATTTCTATAAACCACTGAGCTGTTATAAGTAGTGTGGACAGGGGATTTAAAATCTCCTATTTACGCACCTACATATAATATGTCTCTAGATAGAATCATAATCGACCAAAAGAATTGTCAAATCTTTTAACTAAGTCAACACACAACAATCTAGGAGTCTAGAAAATCACGAGGAACGCAAGAAAGCATACAACACCCTTCCATTTTGGCTGAATGTTAGTGTTGTTTACTGAGAGGAGCAAAACGTGCAGTTACTATACACAGAGTTATAAGTAATTGTAGAGGCGAGGTTTAAATACGGAGATCTGCCTGTAAAATGAGATGGAACTTGAAGAGGAAACAGCTATTAGCTTACGTTGAGGATTCCATAAAAAAAGGTTTTTCAATAAATTTTCGATAACATCTGTTTAGGACAGAAAATCGATATAATCGATAAGTTTTCTTCGTAATCATCATGAAATCATAAGTTAAAATTATTGATTTAGAGTCTTTTGAATTTATTGAAAATTCGGGAGTCAACTGTTCAATTGAAAATACTTTTTATGGAGTTCTAGGTTTCACTTTGAGTATTTACCTATATTACATATTTCTAATTCGCTAGTTTTTGAGTTAATGTCGCCATAGTTACCAGCATATTATTTGGAAGTGATTTCTACGGCAAACAGGAATATATTCTACCTACAGACGGATATTTTACAGAACATAACCTATCTACCTTGAAAGTGGCAGACTCGACTAAACAAAAACTAATTTGGAAACATAAAAATAAATAAATCTTTCACCTGATGCATAGTCCTTAATTTTAGCTAAAAAATGAATTGAGCTTATATTGAACATAAATTCAAAACGCAACTTTGAATCTTGTATTATACATGAACAATTTTGAATTTTATTGAGGCATTTATAAGTAAGTCACTAAGTGTTCGATAAGTCAAGTTAATGCTCTATCTGTTTGAAAGCATGTTTGCAATTTGAAAATAGTACTTCATTTTTCTTAGAAAATAAAGAATCCATAGGGAAAATAGAGTTCAGTTTTAAAAATTAAAGAGATATCGATTATGCGTCGTAGATTCAAATTGTTTCAGATTTAATAATATTCGTAAGATACAACAATATTGAAAATATTATTTGATGTGTGATTCCCAGAATGAAAACATGGAAGTTGTGCCTGCCTTTCTGGGCAACTTATCTTATTATCCAAATGGGATATATGGAAGCGTTAGCGAAATCGAGGCATATGCTGATCGGTCAATAGTACAACTGTTAAACAACGATGCGATTGTAGATAATTTTTTTAATTTCGATGTTGAACAATCTCTTTCAGACGTTTCTAATATAGTTTATTTCTTTCATAGTTTGATTCTCAAATCGCACTTTTAACTTCAAGTGGACCTTCTCAATCAAAATTTGATGATGAAAGATCTAAATCAATCTGTCGTTCCCATAAAAACTAATCAGAGGGATAATTGGGCCCATAATGCTATGAAAGAATTGCAAGTGCGCGAACTGCCCGACCCGATGAGTTCCATAAGGAGATCCTTCAAAAGGAGTTGCAATTATGGACATACTGGGAGTTAAGCTATTGGATTCCCAAATTCATTTATGAAACTTGTAAGAAAAATGGCTTGCATTATCCGGCAAATTCTTTGGTGTCCATAGTATCCGGGCTTCAACAAAAAATTAGTCAATCGATTAATGAAATATTTTTTGATAAAAATAAAGTTTTATATTGGAAAATAGTGTCATAGTAGGGGTAAAACATGCTTTGATTAAATTTAAAGCATAATTTAAAATAGAATAAAATGAAAATAGATTAAATATGTTGCAAATGAATATCAATGTATATTGTGTAAAGTATGTTCCCTTTGCAATCTGGTTTTATTTAGCGAAATACCGACAAAATATAAATGTATTTGTTATCTGAAATTGTTTAGAATTATGTAATTTATTTAATATTTCCCATAAACTTAATTCGAAGTACATAATACATGAATTATAGCAATATTGAAATTGATCTATTAGGAATAAAGGTAGGAATCGACAACAAGCATCGATTTCCCATGTTTGGGAAATTAATAATTATGAAACAGAAACATGAAATAGGTATTATCAAGTAAATGTTTTAACATGTATATAATATTCGATATATGTATAATTCGATATCAAATAAATATCCTACACACATATATATTCTTGAAAATATTTATAAACAATAGAAGCATCGAACATAATGATTAAAATTTATATATCCTTACAGATAACTTCATAATTCAAATTTAGAAAACCTACGAAAGTAAAAATTCTGCTGGAAACATGGCAGACAGGGACAATGTTACCCCACATTGCAAAACATGTAATGTTACCCAATAAAAGTTTTGATCAGATGTAAAAATGCACTGACTGTTAAAGACGATACTTTATGAATTTAGAAGATTTATATTGGAATTTTAGCAGAAAATTATCCCTTTTAGTTAAAAATTACACTTTTGATTTTTTTTGCGTAAAATTTACCTTTGCCGCCATGTTTTTAGCAGACTTTTGAATTAAATTTTTAAAATTCGAATTATGTAGGTATCCATAGAGATATCAACTTCGAATTTTCTAATATCTTAGACATTTCAATTCTCCATAAATATATGTAGGTACATATATTATATGTACAGGGTATTGTATTGATACCGGTATAGGTATTATAGCATCATAGTCGAAGATTTATAATCAATAACGCTATAAAACAACAAGTCTTAAATAAATTTGACTTACTGCCTCGTTTTATCGACCCATGTATCTAATGTTAACTGAAATATAATCGCTCTTCAAACGAGCTAACTTAATATTGAAGATAGGAATAATCGTAAAAGTTAATCAGTTAAAAGCAGAATTGTTGATATTTCCAAAAATGACGTCGGAAAAATAAATAGATGAGCTATGTGTAATAACTAATTGCTGATTTGAGATTAGAGCTTATTTGGTGTAAAAATTAAATAAAAATATATAAACTATAAAAAAAGTAAGAAAATATAAAAATAAAAAAAACTGGCGAAACTCACCTTTTGAGAAGTTGTCTTCAAAATTAATTAGAAACTAATTAAATCCTTTCCAGGTGAACTCGAAGCCGAATAATAACTACCTAAGTGAGTGTTTTTACCACATAAAAGAGGTATAGAAATTGTCACATAAATATAACTCAAAATTAAAAAAATGGAACTATCGGTGTCTTAATGCAGTCAATGTTGCTATCTGTTGCCAGCTGTAGAGATGCGTTAACTTCTCCAATCGATAATAAAATCAAAAATAACTAAAACTTGACATCTAAGCAGCGCGAAGTTCAGAAGATTGGTAGAAAGTGTATTTAATCCTCTGATAGTTCGTTAAACTAAAGATTCCGTACGCGGAGCTACAAAGCAGAATACAGGTAACTGTGAGAAACTATGGACGGTTGTTTTTGGGGATGAATGATTAGACGGAGAACAGGAAGAAAAACTGTGAACCGATTGGACAACTTAACTTTCCTTATTGACCAATCATATTGCAGCTACATACTTCTATGCGCGTTTACATACACAATAATATCTAGATTATTATGTACCTGCAACATGTTCTGTTTACAAACCAGCTGTATATATTATACATAGGTACCTACTATAGCCTCTCTCTGTGCAGTTTGCAACCAGGCACCTACTTAAGTTAAGTAGCGACAAGATTGGGTGTAGCCACGCCTCACTCTCCAAGGGACAACTTTTAAAATCATGGGAATCTGGGAAATAGGCCACATATTATGTACCTACAATACCTTGAACAATAGGTACTTGCAAACTTGCAAAATTAATTTGCTAGGTGTCATTGTCCTATTGCAGTGAAATGTAATTTTATTACCAGCTGTATATACCTATTCTGTATGTATTCTGTACATTTGCAGAATACCTATATTAATTATTGCATATTAAACTGATTCCGATAATATCTCAGTTAGGTAAATTTAATTTTACTGTAGATATTCACAGTTATATCATTTGATGATTAAAAGTGTATTTTTTTAGACCCATTTTCCATATAGGTAGTAATCAGTCACTTGATAAAAAACACTGCCATCTGAAAATGGCTTACGCTAGGGAATGTGAAAAATATTTCCGAAGAAATATATTTATTTATTTATGAATAAGAACTGAATAGATTGCCCAGTCTCAAAGCTGATGATAAATGTATATATTATATAGATGATGTAAGTTATGTATATAAATCACAATTTACAGAGACAACCTAAAATGTGATGACTTTTAATTATACCCAAGCCATAACAAATTTGAAATATCGAAACATTGGGAAACCTGCTTTAACCCCATCCATATCCCGAGGGAAGGAGAGGGGCGGGGTATTCATTAGGCTACCCCTAATACTTTTAAACTTCTTAATAGAGTCGAGTTTTGAAACTTTGAATGCAGTTAAATAATTAAGATGTTTTCTAACGTACTCCATTGAGAAAATGAGCAAAAATCATTAAATATTTAAAAATAGGAATAAATATACATTTTTATCATTTTTTATAATATTTTGTTATAATATTTTCTGCATTGAAAGTTTTTTTTTATTTTTTCCTTTGTATATTATTACTTGAAAGGATTGCTAATTATTATCTTATTTTAAATATCAACATATTTCATTCATTTCTAACTGTTTCTATATTTTAGAATGTAAAATAATTTTGCGAAATTGTTCAAAGGTTATAATTTATATTTTAATGTTTTGGTTGCTCGATTTAAAAGTAGGCACCCTTTTATGTAAAATCTATCAATTATAAAAAAACTATGTAGGTACTCGGGATATTTTGCAAGGTTTTACAGCGTAAGTGATCATTATATAATGATGTTAATTTATATATCTAATTTCATATAAATGAGTCATGTTCTCGGGTATAATATGCATACATGATAAATGTTCTCCTGCCCCCTTTGTATGGATAAGGTTAACATTCTTTAAAAATCACAAATAGAACATAAAAAATACTTAAATTTATAGTTATATATATATTATGATGAAATACATATTTTTGCGGTTTTGAAAACTATAGTCTATTAGAAGAAAATGCATGCAATGCTCAGGATGAATTACATAAATGACTTTCTGTAAATATAGACTATCTTTAAATTTTGATAAAACACGCATCTTAATTTTTAGTAAAACTAAAAAAAAACATTTTTAAGGCAGAATTAAAACTAGGAAATCGTACAATAAAACAAGAAAAGCAATTACCTAAGAGGGATAGGTACTACAAGAAAGCTTAAACTAGCATTTTTACATAATAAGTATACTTAACAAAATAAACCATCTACATAATTGCATATTTTACAATAAAATAAATCTACTATCCAAAGATAAATTATTATTAATGTATACGACATTAACTGTTTTGAAAATGAACTATACTATATGTAGTAGAGCTTTATGACAAAATAAAAATAAAATGTTAATTATGATTAAGCAATTAGATGTTTCTTTAATTAAGGTTAATACGAATTATAAAAAAACAACAATTCAAATTAATTACACAAATAATGCCACATACCAAAGGTAAATGAATATAGCAAATTAAGGTTAAGCTTACTGGGGCGACCGAATCGAAACTTTGTTAGATAAGGTTCTAGGTAGTGCTACCTAGATCACTACTTGCTATTTTAATTTTTTTGACCGAATGGAAAGAATAAG
>JAYRBW010061241.1:0-10433 GCA_036023295.1 Invenusta paracnida | reverse complement strand
CAATTATAGATCCACTTATTGAAGCTAGTCTAACTGCTCCAGCATACACCTGGGAGAATTCATTCTCAGCATTCATATGAGCATTTTTGAAAAGGGCACGTTTTTCCCAAAAAAGGGCATTTTCTCATCTCATTGGGGGGGGAATGCGCGAACCCGCACCCCCCTCTCTAAATTTGCGCCTGTATACTATAGCCATTATGGATTATTAAAATTGTCTTGCTTAATGCCAAAAATATTTTTAATGTCCCATTGCTTGTTATAGTTGTATAAAATTCCATGCTTGGTGTTTAAACTCTATACTTATAGAAACACCATGATAGACTCTAAAATAGCATAAAAATGTCTCACAAGGTGCTAGCCATTATGGATTATAAAAGCTTTTCGTTTTATGTAACTATGTCTATAACATGTAATGGGTCAAGTAAAGTATTTCTGAGATCAAGCAGGGTGCTTTTACATTATCTATTATGGCTTGTGGGATGCTTTTATATTATTTTAGTATCTATCAAAACATTTTTTATATTGTAAAAAAATCAAACTTCATGTTTTATATAACTATAGCATATAATAGGACATATAAAATATTTGTTATACCAAGTTGAAAATTTTTAATAGTCCATAATGACATTTTTATAATATTTTAGCATCTATTAGTTATATAAATATATATATATTCCTCCTTATACTTCAACTAGTTTTATAGAGTATAGATAAAGTATGTTTACCAAAAAAGTTTTTAATGGGGTCAATCTCATTTTAAGTCATGACCAACTCATATGCCTTGATATCTTCAGACAAAATAGCTTTCCCTTCTTTCCTCTAGTGCCTTACACATAATTGCAGATCTTTACTTTTTTATAGTAATTATAATATAATTACTATAATTTCTATATATTTTTTAGCATAATTTATAATTAATTTTATAATATAATATAGTTTAAACATTTTGATATTATATATTTGTTCCAATTGTTAAGGTGTGATAGAATGAATAAAACCATTTTTTAATTTTATTATTATCACAATAATGGGTATCTAAACATGTTATTTACCATAAGTCTAGCATTTCTTTAAAACACAGATAAAATGAAATCACTCACATTTTACTTTAGTTGAGAGAACATAGTTGTTTCTACATTCAAACTATTGCATACATAAAAGTAAAAGTGAATAAGGCAAATTTAATAAAATTTTAAAGGGGCACCTCAAAATTACAGACAACTTAGTTGCCTCATCTGCCTTAGCCTGGCTATAGGCCTGATATTATTATATAATATTATTATACACTATATAGAAATAACAGCACATATTCTATTTAGCGCCACCATACATATGGTAAAACAAAGAACTGCTTAAAAAGAAATAATTTTTATGAAATAATCAAGGTCATTACTGTAATGTAACTAATAATGTAAATATTGTTGAATTAAAACAAATTTATATGCTAATAGAAATAAAGCTTAATATAGCTATTTTAATTACTGTTATATATAATTATTAATTTTTTTGGTAATATTTAGTTTAGTTTAATTTAATTTTGTTTTTAAGATCATATTTGCTAATTACAATTTTTTAAAGTTTAATAATACTTTATATATCAGCAACATCACAAGTATGACCTTGATAATATTATTTTTAAGTGGTTCTTTACATTACTAAATATATACCATAATAATACTAATAATTAGATTTAGTATTGATATAAACTATTCAAACTCTTGAAAAACTTTCTTATTTTAATAATATGCTTTACCTTATAATTATATATATTCAATATAGTAGTAGTAGAAACTAGAAGTATATTATTTATATAAAACACATTAATTATGAATATAAAATGTTATTCAAAGATTTATTATTTTGTATTTCATTATCATATCAAACTGTACATTTATATATATTATATACATATACATATATATATTTTAAATATATAAACATTGTGGGAGTATTTAAAATCACAGCTGTACACATCAAGAATAACTGATATTCAGCATTTAAGATTGAGAATTAGAGAGGAATGTCAAAGAGTTCCTATGGAAATGTTGCAAAATATTCAAAGAAGCACACATGCCCAATTTGTAAAGTGCATTGAATTAGAAGGTGGTCACATTGAGTATGTTTTGTAACTGTTATTTCCTTTCAGTAATGTCATTCCATTATTTATCATAACATTTTTATCTTAATCTAATGAAAATATATAAATTTTGCTTCATGATTTTGTCTTGTAAAAATTTCATTATTTTCCTATGTTGCAGGACTTTTCAGATACCCTGTATATAAAGAAACTGTTTAAAATAAAATAAAATTTGACCCTCAGGTTATTTATTCATTAAAATCAAACAAAGAATTTCAAAAACTAAAAAATATCAACTTATAATATTTTAATTTTTTAGAATCTATTGCATATGACAGTCTAAAAGTTTTAAAATAAGTAAAATTTAGAGTTACATACATATAGAGTATATAAAAGTAGAGCTTAACATGAAAATAATATAGAGCTCAAAATATAAAGATAGAGCTTAATATACAAAAGGTAAAGTTTAACATATATATATTGAGCTTAACATACAAAGATAGAGCTTGACATATAAAAGGTAAAGCTTTCATATAAATATTGAGTTTAACATACAAAGATAGAGCTTGATATATAAAAGGTAAAGCTTGACTTAAAGATTGAGATTAACATATAAAGTACAAAGATAGTGCTTGATATATAAATATAGACCTTGACATGCAACAATAAAGCTCAACAACTACTTTCACATATCTAGTTCTACATTTACATATTTTGCTCTATCTTTATACATTTAGCTCTACCTTTCTCCTACTTAAGCATTTTGATAATCCACATTATATATTACAGATGGGTATTTACAAATGGTTGTCAGATGTCCAGATCAAATTTTTTCATATATTAGAATACTCATTTTGTCAAAAATCATGATATATAGCATATATGGTCTACTGATTTTTATAATACATATAATAAATAGGAAACTACTATATATATGTTGGTTACCATGATTTATATATTTTATATTTAATCTATAATAATTCAGCACTGCACAATCAACAACAATCAGATTTTATTTATTACTTTTTTATACAATCATCTATTCTGGCAGAACTCAATTGATAGAGCAACACTTTTATATAAATACCTACTGTCCAAAGAAGAACAAGTTCTCACTGAATGCTCTTGCCTGTCACCTTGTGCAGTCAATTGATCTAACAAAAGTTTTCATATTTATATAAATAGGCCCATTTTTTATAAAAATATCTTATAGTGTATTACAATAAAGCAATCCTAATGATATGATCTCCAAGTGGGGCTTAGAAAAGAACAAATAAAGTTAAGAAACCGCTGAAGACACATCATAAAGTTAAAGTACATTCAAATAATTAATAACAAGAGAATTCCAGTGGTTATTCACACCACTTTTATTGGCATATACTCTAATAGGTATTAGGATGTCTCTCTTTGTTATCTGTATAGTGCAGGTCACCAACACTGATATTCTAACACTGATCTACACAAAGCCAGATTCAAGGCCTTTAGCCCAGGCTATTGTTTGAATTCCCAGTTGGAACCTGTACAGTGATCAGTGCATTGATCCTACCTTTCATCTCTTTCTACAATTTAAATGTGTTTATGTGCCTTTTATCAAAGTGGGTGACTTTGCCATATTAATCCCCTTAAATGATCTTAAACAATTTAATGTCTAACATTCTTAAAATTTTAAAAATTTGTACTCACCTCCTTAATCATTTTTTTTAACATTATGTAGGGTTTATAAAAATAAAATGTTTGTGTTACTATTTTTTTAAGAAAGAAATTGGTGGTATTTGTGTACCTTAATTTATTTTTAGCCAAATACATGTCCAATATAGATAGAGTTTGGTTTCATTCCAATGGTATAACACTTGAACATATTTTGTAACACAAGATTTCTGAATATTACCTTCATTGCAGAGTAAAGATATGGGAATGTAAACTTATCCTGTATATAAAAAATGTAGTTAGCAATAAAAGATTAAAACATGCTGGAACCACTACTGTAAAATCAAAGGGTAATCACAGCATTCTCCAGTGTAATTCTGGAATTTAATAAGTGCTTTACAATTGTGATTCACACTCACAGACACATATTATATTAGATTTTTATATTTTCGTTTGATATGTTACTTGATCTATTCGATTTGTATACAAATATGTAAATTACATTTTTTTGCCCTTTCTGTATGGTCTTTTTAGATGCTCTTTCTTTTATAGTAATTGTTTTGTTGTATTGGCCATACCCAGTAATTTAAGATATAAAGTAATGAAGAAATAAGGAATTTTTCTTGAACGTTACTCACTAACACTTTGTTTCAGTGTGCAGTTGAAAAAGATATTCGAAAGCTTCTGCGTAATAAAATATATTATACCCAAGAAAAATTCTTTATTTCTTCATTACTTTATATCTTTCTTTTATCTTTATATTTTTCTTTTTGCTTCTTGTCTTATAAATTAATACTGATTGATGGTGTCTAGCACATTTTTTTCATGAGTGATAAATGAAAGAATAATTAATATTTTTATAGAGAAATATAAGATATGAGACTTTTTTTGTTGCAAACTAGCATGTATGTATATTTGGACAGTAACATAATTTTTTAGATGAGTTTATTATAAAGTTTTTTAAATATGTGGTATATAAATACATTTATGTATTTGTAATTTGTAAATTTGTTTGTCCTGATGTAAATATAAAAAGTATTAAAATTAATAATATTGATATAACCTTTTCATATTTGTTTCTATCAATCATTCTGCTAACCTAATTATTACATCATTTAATAAAATTGTAATTCTGTACTCATATGATATTTTGTTTTATATTATATTTTAGACATTAGTACAAGCATAATGAGTTTGTGGGATATTGCTCTTGAATCGAATAAAAACAAAAAGAAAGAAGGTTTGTTTACTTATTTATCTTATAAGTAACACAATGCTTATATTTTAGCTTCTGTACATATATTTTCAATATATTACTTAGAATAATTAATCTGTAACACATAATATTATGACTTAATTAATAAATGAACTGGAACTTCTTTGGATTCTGCCAGATTTAACTTTAAAACCTTTATCTTACCACAGCACAAATTTACTAAAGTTCTAAATAAGGTAGTATTCTTTTATTTTTACATAATATTTCCTGTGTTTACATTTTATTGTTTTAGCTTTCTTTCATGTCAATATTATTTTCACTTGCAGATAATGTTGATACTCCAATTGATTCAACAATACTTTTTGTTGGGAATAAAAATTCTGTAAGAAGATTTAGTAATATATTACTTTAATACATTTCACTTAAAAAAAACTTGTAATCTATGTATTGATCTGTTAATGTGATATTTATATACTTTTTAATATGTGTCTGATTTCTTTATTTATTTTCTATCCACTTTCTAAAGGGAAAGTCATCAATAATAATGAGATTTTTGGATAGAAATGAAACACCAAAGCCTACAGTAGCGCTAGAATACACATTCGGACGAAGAGCCCGTGGTCACAATATTGTAAGTTCGTGAGCCAAAACAGTATACAGTTGTACACATTCTGCTGTTATGATTTTGTATTTCAGATGAAAGATGTAGCGAATATTTGGGAGCTGGGAGGAGGAATTTGGCTATCAAAATTGGTCGACTACGCAATTACAGCAGAATCCATATTGTAAGTTTTAGTGATACGATTTATTCTAGTTGAGTCAATTCAAATGTCTTATTTAGAAGTTCTTAAATATAATTTTAATAATGGCATTTTTGCTGCTTTTACAGTTTATTTAAAAATATATAGAATATAACGCACTGCAAACTATAATTAGTTAATGTTCATAAAATAAGAAAATTTAAATGTACTACTATATTTTCAATGTGTTATCAAATCCATTATTACAATATTATATTTCTTGTACCTTATTTTTTTTGTATTTCTCTCATTATACTGAACATTTTTGTTTAACAAAGCTAGATCGTACATATAGACAACGTTTTTTGATACTTATTTTGCGAACCGTGCAGGGATTTGACTCTGGCAGTTGTAATCGACCTCTCCCAGCCGAATGAGTTCTGGTTCACGATTGAGACCCTTCTCAAGACGGTGAAGGCCAGAGTGAACCTCGTCTTGGACTCCCTCTCGGAGGAGGTAAGGGACGAGTTTCGTGCCCGAATGCGGGATCGCCTCAAAGATCATCCGGAGCGGGAGATGATGGAGCCTTTCCCGATCCCTCTCATCTTCATTGGGGGCAAGTACGACCTCTTTAAGGTGATGCCACGTCAACTTTCAATAACAAATCCATATTTGCCAACTTCGATAGTCTTATTAGTTTTTAAATCAAATGTACTTCTATTGATTTTGTTATACATTTAATTATTTAAATATGAAATTAATAATCTATTAACCACTAAAATCAGATTCCATTTGGCAATCGATAATAATCACTAATCACTAATCATTTATTATAATAATCATTACTGGTTTCAAATAACTTAATAATTTTTGGAACACTTTGAAAATATACGGACCTATTTGTGTTGTGTTTTAAGGTTGCATACTAATTACAGATTATAACAATAGATAGCTATACATATCTATCTACCATCAAGCCTTACGATAACTTGGGAATGTTAGTTATGTTTATTAATCTTGTGAAAAGAATTTGTCATATTTTCACTACACATTCAAATTATTGTTTGAATTCGATCACTTTTCATTCGATAAAATATAATTCCCTTAAAACAATGTATTTAACACAAGAATTTTAAATCTCCTAATTGGACAAATGATTTTTAATACGATGGAATAACATGTCAAAAAATAGTCTTCTTTTCGACTATATTATTATAAGCAGTACAAGAAGTGTCTTATTCAGTGACTTCAGAAAAACGAAAAGGATAACAAGGCATCAATTAATGTAATTTATATATTAAAAATGTTTAGGTTATACAAAAGGAGCAATAAATCTAGATATAACCTTTTGTCTAAATAGATATTTGTCAACGTTAATACCCGAAATAAGTGAGGATGCGTTCTGATAAGGCAATACCCTTTCCGCTGAAATTGATATACCCTGCTTATGGTGCCGAGCTCTTTAAAATACACTAATATTAGATTTAAAATTAAACAATATTTTTAGTACTTTAACAATATGCATATTGTTATAAAATTAAACACTTGCAGTACAATTAAACAGACAATTAGTCGAATTATAATTCCAAGGCTGCTGTTGTGGCATTTAGAGTTGCAACTGAGGCAATTCTTTTCCAACTTGAATTTTGAGCACGATTTCTTTAGTTGCATTTGAAGAAGCCTTGACCGCCCCAATAGACCGAAATCTTGCAATCTTTTTCACGCAGACTTCTTTTCTTGAGTTGAATTTGAAGAAGCTTTAACCGCCCCAATAGACCAAAATCTTGCAATATTTTTCACGCAGACTTATTTTCTTGAGTTGCATTTGAAGAAACCTTGACCGCCCCAATAGACCGAAATCTTGCAATCTTTTTCACGCAGACTTATTTTCTTGAGTTACATTTGAAGAAGCCTTGACCGCCTCAATAGACCGAAATCTTGCAATCTTTTTCACACAGACTTCTTTTCCTTGGGCACGTAACTGATATTCAGATAATTATTCGCGCATGGCATAAATTGACTTCAGCGGAGGCGATGTTATATTGCCCTTCTAGCTGTTCCTCCAAGGTTGCATGTTTATAGGCAAATGATTCTGATAAGTCCTTATAAAACGAAATTATCTGTTCTTTGGATGTCAATAAAGTCAACTTGATGTCTTCAGTTGAGTTTCAGTTATTTGATATAATTAGTTAAACGACAATTGACTTCTGAGGCCTCTTCAGTTGATATGTCTCTAGCGGCTCTAGAACCTACGCCCTAGCCAAATATATCATATATATATATATATATTTAGTTCTACATTCATACCAATTTTCAGCTTGGTCGATGAAGATGAAAATTGGTATGAATCGGATGATGATGTAGTCCAGCTCAGTCGTTCGGGCTTCACTGGTCCCCTGAATTAAAGTTGTCGCCATGCGATTCAGCTTGTATTGAGTATACATATGACCCTGAGTGTGCAATAGCTATCAAATAGTCGACGGAGGCGGGCTTTTCTTGACAGATATTGGTGATTAGCTCGAATATGCTAAAATACCAAAATAAACTATATATACAATATTACTCCGTATTCAATACAAATCCTGTGTACGTGTATACATATTATACAATATTATAATAAATATTTAAATAACTTACTTTATTATTGTGCAATAGCAATATTTTGGTCAAAATTTGTTTATTTTTATAAGTTGAATATTAGCAATCCGTCAAAATTAGGTTAATATAGCAATTTAATTAAATGAACTTCAATATAATCCTATACTGAATGCACCCCAATATAATATTTAAATAAACTATATATATATTAATACTTATATATATACCTATTTATTTCAAATTCTATTATAGTACGCATTATGTATTATTGTATTCTATAATGTATGTTTAAACGTTGAACAAATATGCAGATAGTAATATTCGTAACAATATTTGCCTCAATTGAACTACCTATATCCAATTTGAATGAAATTAAACGAATCTGAATTCCCTAACTTCATATTTGTATCACTTTAACTTCAGTTTACGGTAACACTTTCACAGATGTTATACCTTAGACTCGATATCACTGCAATATTTAACAGAATTATCGATTAAACAAAATCTTACACAAAACAATCGTTATATTACTGACAAGTAGTATGCATGATCTGTTCATAATTATGCTTTACTATTTATTATATTTAGTTAGATTTATTCATGTCAATTACCTTTTTCTTATAGGAGCTTCCAGCGGACCAGAAGAAATTGATTTCCAAAACGATTCGGTTTTTGAATCATTATTACGGTGGCAATCTTCAGGTAATGTTTATATACTGTACTTAAATACTAACGAAAGGCTGTCAACTGGGGTCTTTACTAATCTTTATACGAATTAACACTCGTGCTTATTTTGAGGCCGGTAGATGCAAGATGAATCGCTCGAAAATGAAGTTAGAATTTATAGAAAAACTGTGCAATATTCATAAATTTACTAATCCATTGTTTTCAAACTTTGACTATATTTTAGTATTTTAGGAAAACTGATGATGTTCTCTATTAATGTATATATATAATATTAATATATTAAAAATATTAATATTAATATAAATACAGAATTATATGTTTATTAAATTGTTTAAAATTATATTACTAATATAACTCTTAAGTAATATACAATTTCTAGCAAAATGTTATCAAAACTACATATATCTTAAAACGTGTTTATCTATTTTTGAACAAGTTAAAGGTCTCGAATATGGAAAGTCCCTTTGATTATCTTAAATTTCAAACCAAAAATGACAAAAGTATAATTTGACATAAATGATTGTATTTATCCGGTGAATCTGATATGCACAAACCGAATTGGTTCCTAGTTTAATTGTAAAGATCCTGTGGTTCCTAGTTCAATAGTAAAGACCCTTTGGTTCCTAGTTCAATAGTAAAGATCCTGTTGTTCCTAGTTCAATAGTAAAGACCCTGTTGTTCCTAGTTCAATAGTAAAGACCCTGTGGTTCCTAGTTCATAGTAAAGATCCTGTGGTTCCTAGTTCAATAGTAAAGATCCTGTTGTTCCTAGTTCAATAGTAAAGATCCTGTGGTTCCTAGTTCAATATTAAAGACCCTGTGGTTCCTAGTTCAATAGTAAAGATCCTGTGGTTCCTAGTTCAATAGTAAAGATTCTGTGGTTCCTAGTTAAATAGTAAAGACCCTGTGGTTCCTAGTTTAATAGTACCATTACATCTATTTAGTTAATTTGTTGTTAATTTTGTACTTTTAACGACTACGGTGGAACCTTTCTTTCAGTTCTTTTCCCTCAAAGAAGAGGCTCTGATATCGCGAACTCGGGCCCTTATCAGTCATTCGGTCTTCGCCACTGCGGACAACAAACAGCTGCAGACAGAGCACAGCAAACCTCTCATGGTCCCTCTGGGCATGGATTCCTTTGAGATGATCAGTCAGTTACTCTTGAATTTTATTTTAGTTTAGTTTAGTTTAGGGGAATTACTTAGACACCTAGGGCGGATCCCAGAAAAGCGGTAATAGCTATTACCGGTTATAAGCCTATTCCTGGGTATAGCTATGACCAGACATAACTATCCGTCCCTGAAAGCAGTTTTAGTTATTACCGGGAATAAATATAGCGGGTATAACTATTACCAGGAATAAATGGGAATTCCAATTGTTTCAAAAATAACGACAAATCAAAATTGGCTAAATTGAAGTAAAAATATAACATTGAAAACAAAGTCAAAGCACACTTTACTTGCTTCATT
>JAYRBW010061240.1:0-10433 GCA_036023295.1 Invenusta paracnida | reverse complement strand
TATGATGCTAGTAGCATCGAAAGCTCGGGCCTTCTATTAAAAATATATTTATTTTAAATTTAAGTGGTTTTTCAATCAACATTTAGTTTATCCTTGCGAGCTTGAGTTCGGGTTTGTGTGTCGATTTGGGTGATTGAAGGGTTGATTAGGCGGCTTGGCTACCTGTGCAGATTCAAAAAGGTCCATTTCCAGGGTGGTCTGTTGTCAACCATTCGAGAGCTAGTGCGATGGCCTGAAGCTCTGTCTCATAACCGATGATCTTCCTTCTTCTCCTCCGAAGGGGGGGGATGTGGACCGAGGATGTTGGGCGGCCTGTGGTTACTAATGCTTGTTCCGCTTTCTATCGACCCATCTGTGTAGATGGTAGTTGGATACATTTCATGATTCAAGTTGAGAGCAGCGATAGAGTCCACCAGGATGTCCTTTCTGTTGGCTTTCTTGCTGCTTCCGACATAGGACCAGTTGCACAGCTCCATTTTGACTACGTTTTCTATCATTGTGGAACAGATGGTAGGAGGAACTTCTGACGAGTCATTTCTTCGATACCGTACTGTCTGTTCTTTTGTTCTGCAAGAACTCTACAACTATTTCTGATCTTAGAACGATGGTGAACTGTTCTTTGACTAGGTGCCTCCTGGGGTTGTTCAGTGGGAGCCGCAAAGAGACATCTGGAAGTGATCTGATCCTAGACTATTTAGGTGGTCCACTGAATTTTGCTGATCCAGATGTTGAGGACAAAGGTGACGTCTGGTGCGCTCTGGACCTCCGTACCTCTATTTGTTCTGGTAGCGTCTCCTGAGTTAGCGCAAGCCATGTTTGTGTCTGCTTGTGAGTTTTGCAATTTCTCACCTTGGTCGTCAGTGGGTTTGAAGTTGTCCCAGATTCTCGAGTGGGAGTTCATGTC
This sequence comes from Invenusta paracnida, assembly GCA_036023295.1. Taxonomy (NCBI): domain Eukaryota; kingdom Metazoa; phylum Platyhelminthes; order Proseriata; family Coelogynoporidae; genus Invenusta; species Invenusta paracnida. The sequence continues at coordinate 9,529 of JAYRBW010061240.1, read as the reverse complement.
CTCTGTCACTATGGTTTTGTTGGAGATAGGAATCGTTGATGGATCGAAATCGACCTCCTCTGCTATATTGTGGATACGTGCGCAGTACCAATTAACGATCCTAATGCTGTCTCTCGTACGCCCTTCCAAACTGATAGCCATAGTATACAGGCTGGTGTCATCTGTTAGTTGCGAGATAGGAACATCTGAGAGATATATGTATTCTTTCACAAAACAAAGGAGACCCCCGCCTTTACTGGCATTTTTAGTCTATATTTAGCAAACTGGTTTGATTGTGAATACGGTTGCTAACTGAGGTTAACAATGTCTTTGTTTGGTCAGACCTGTTTCCCATGTGTTTATTTTACCTTCTATCTGTCCAAAGCTGTTTACTTCTTTTATGTCTCCACTCTTTGTTTTTAATTTCCTTCTTGTATTTCGCCTTAGCTACGTCGAATAACCATCCGATTCCCTCCTGATTCATCGTGGTTCCCTTTGCTGCTTCTCTGTCTGCCACTTCTTCCTGTTTATTCCATAATGTATTGATATTCACGTAACTCTAATCTGATTGTCTTGTGATGAGAGATCTTCTAGGAGGTTGTTTATTTTAATCAGTAGATTGTTGTTGGACGAATACTGAAGTGATGACAGACTCTTCACTGCTGATTGACTGTCTGTGGTGATTTTAACTTTATTTTATTGTTTTGTACTCCATTCTGTATTGATTTTCAACCATTTCAAAGCTATGTTGAGAGCTACCATTTTGCTCTGGTAAGAAGAGCACCATTTCCCATCTGCTTCGCGGATATGTGTGATGATGATTGGTTTGTTCATATTTCCTTTCGTAATCACAACTCCAGCTCCCCAGTTCTTGCAAGTATCAATCAAATGCTGATTTATCGGTGTAGACTATAACCAGATCATACAGGTTAATATCTTTGAGAATATCTTTGGCCTGATCCAGGTTATTTACTGCGTGTTGTTCCTGGTTATCTCCCGCTTCAATACGCAGCCTGCCTCTTTTTAGGCATCCACGGTCTGATCGGTTTCGGGAATTTCTAAGTTTGTTTTGATGGGAAGGTATTTATCCATTTATCCGTTGAGAGGTGTCTCCAGTCTTTTTTCTTCAAGCGTCTTTTGACTTTCTTGTTGCTCATCTTAGCTCTAGAGTTGGAGTCTTCACATTGGAAATCTTTCCATTGCGATTGCCAGTGTATCTGCTCTTTCCATTAACTCAGGGATGTTGGCTTATTTCAGAACTGTTTCTGTTGGAGTGCTTTTGAAAAGGCCTATTATAAGTCTAGCTGCCTCCATTTGCGTTTTTTTGTCTTTCCGCCTCGGTTGCACTAATCCAGAGGAACCACACACTCGTTTCTTATCAAGCATTATAAATGTTTGATATTTTTATATGTAAGAATAGTTTAAGTTTCAAGTTAGAATTTTTATATATTACATAGTATGAATATTGCAGTTATAAATTTTAATTCATTCAATTTTGTATTTAAGGTCATGTCGTTTGACTGCAAATGATAAAAAATTGTGAATATCAAAATTCGTTACATGACATTTCACTCCTGGGAGTGAAATAATAATTGAGAGTTTAATTGGACAGTGTTACTAATAAATAAATAATTTTTTGACACTTACGTACATATTCTATTGTTGAAACCAACTATTTGACCTGATTATGCACTTTTCGGTTGTAATTTTTTAAAATTCTAACAGGTAAGTTTACTTGCATTTATAAGCATACATCTAAATATACGTATCTACCAATAATGCGTACGCAGATCTTTTTAGAAGGGGTACAAATAGGCAATGAAATAACTCAAATGGGGTGCAAAAGCCAAAAAACAATTATGTATGTAAATATTTATGAGATGCGTCCTAGAAAATAATAATATGGTTAAATGACATAGTTCTACTTTTACAGGTAAAAAGTAGGTAGACTATTTCGACACTAGATTATAACATTATATGATTGTTCAATATTGTTTGACATATTTCATATTATTATAACTCAAATCGACACTAACCCAAACAATATTTGGGATATTCTGGCAATAAAATCCGTTTTTTGATAGCTACTTGAATGACTGTGATATCGTGAGTTTTAGAAGTCCTGTCCTATTTGTTAAGGAGTCATTTTTGCTCAAAGAAAAATACTTATCGGGTGTTTTTTCAGACAGCAGCGTTACTGATATGGGCTCTTAATCGATTAAAGAGTAACATTATAATAACATTGATTGCTCTTTCTTTCGTACACACTTATGCCCTACTTATACGAGTAACTTGGATGAGCATCCTGCGAATAACCTGTGTAAGTCAGACAGCATCCAGGATGCGCATCTAAGATACTCGTGTAAAGTGGGGCTTAAATTTGCTCGTTACAGAATATCTGGATTCATTTTTTAATAACGTGTTGTACATGACAAAATCTTACTTTCTGGAATAAGTTTATTTTAATAAACTTTACTATACTTTACTAGAATTTTACTTTAGAATTTTGTCAAAGTTTAACATTTTAGTCCAAAGAGTTGAATTTGCGAAAACATATTTTCGAAATTATCACATTGTGTATTGTGCATAATTGTGTTTTGACATATTCGATTATAACCACTTATATATCGCTCATGTAATTTTTAAATTTAAAAATGAATAAATATATAATTTATTTAAATAATTATTTTAAATATTAAAAATTCTTTGCTAGAGAGAAATTTGTATATTAGATTAGATTTTAAAAATTTAATGATTTATTTTAAAGTATATATTAGTAAAATAGAAAATATATTTAAAGTTATATTGTATTTACATATATAGATATTTTGTTTTTACCATTTCATATTCAGCATTGAGATATATATTTAGAAATACATTTCTCTTATTTAAAAACTAATTTCAGTTATTAGTAACTATACTAAAAGAGGAAATCATTACGTTAAATTACTATCACTGTATAAAGAACAGAAATTATGTTGAATAAGTTAATATTTACATAAGTGTAACTATACATCTCGTTTCTGTAAGTTTTTTAATCGAAATTCCAGTTAAAATAATATTACTTTTTTATATATGAGACCATAATGCATAAAATCCCAAAAGATTTGCATTAAGGTTTTGTAACTGGAGATAATAGGTAAGTAATTCTATCAGATTATTATTTCATTATAGTTCTCCATATTTTCATTAAATGTAATTCTTCAGGTTACAATTGCCTATTACAATGTTTATTCTGTTATGTGTGCAACGTATCTGCATAAATATATTTGTTTAGTTTATAATATTAAATAATATAATTGTTCACTCGCAACCGTATAATGAATTAGATTTCGATAATAAAGGTTGATATCAGTATTTTTAATGAACTATTTAGAGTAAAAGTATAGCGTAAGTCAATGCCGAGTACCTGTATATATTAGCCTGATTACTGTATGCAGGTATGTATAATACTATGCAAAGTTGTTATCGGGAATCTCGTACACCTATAGTTGTAGGCTGTGCATATTATAGAACGTTTTCCCAACATAAATACACAAAACTAAATATTTTACAAATCTAGTGCACATTTTAAATGTATTTTAAATAAAAACATTTAATATTACATATATAATGTGTGTACATACATCTTTATAATGCTAAAGCTTCTCTACTGTCTGTAATTTACCGCAAAATCCACAAGAAATTAATAGTGTTAACCATCTGTGTATTATTAATCCATGGCCTACAGCGTTAAAATACATATAACATACTAATTAGAATATACTAATACATATTCTAATGTATGTTAATTAATACATACATTACAATGAATGTTAATACACTAATGTACATTCATTTTATTACGCACGGCATGGCATTTATATTTAGAAACTATTCATAAATAGTTCGGCTATTATAACTATATTATAAATTTAAGTATTAAGTAAATAATAATCACTTTTTTTAAAGTTATATAACTGTAATATTTTGTTATACGATTATATATAACTCAACATTTTTATATATTTAAATATAACTCTAAAACATTTTATTCAACTTCAAAAAATTATTTTTATAATGTTTTAAAAGAAAGAAGTTATTATTTGAAAAGAAATAAATGTACACAAATTATTAATTTTGATTATTTTATTATTTATTTTAAATCTTTTAAATCAACCGAACTATATTATCTTACTATTATTTTGAAATAAAAAAAGTTAAGTATGTGTGTGTGTGTGTGTGTGCATAAAAATAATTATATTTTTAATTTTTACTGTATTATATATATATATATATATTTGCAAGGAGTATAACCTACTAAACATAACTAGAAATAAAATTAGTTTTTAATATATAGTGTATTTTTAATGTATTCATTTAATAAACCAACAAATGTAACAAATAAACCCAATATGACATAATGTTATAACATATACATATGTACAAAGACGAAATTCCGGCTCTCAGTAATGACTAAAATTAGCTTTCATCTCCTGTTATTTCTAGTGCTTCTAGTATATTCAAATAAATGTATTATATTAAGTAAGTAATAGTAATATATTTCACTGGTATTTAGCTTAAACATAAATATTAATTTGAACATGCAGTCCTCACTATATTTATGCCTACACATATGAAAAAACATATATATATAAAAAACTGGTAAATGTTATATTCTCAACTCATATCTAGTATACTAATTATGTTATTTATCGATATGATATAGTCAACGATCTACATGACATCTAAGTTAAGTAACAAATGTACTTAATATGTGTAGGTGTCTGTATTTAATCAACTGTACTTAATAATACACTGATATTTAAATAATGCAATCGTTGTCTATTGTTTTTAACAATAAATTTTTGGACAGTTTCACCATATATAGTCAATTAATTAATAAGTATAGAATGGGAATTAAACTAATATCCATTGAAATTTGTACATATCTGCGATTGTGGTGAAGTCATATATTAACAAATTAATTAAAAATACCATCTTAGAAGATAAAAACAGATTTGGGTACATTAATATTTTTTTAAATAGACATCTTTGTTTGTGATAGTGTACTACTGATATAACAAGTAGTATATTAATGAAGCAAAGCTGAAACATACAATTTTTACGTGAGTTCATGAATATTTAATTTAAACATGTTGAGAAATTAATCGAGTTTATATTTTAATTATTGAAAATGATTTTTTTAATAATATATATAGCACTTTTACCAGAATATTCGGTAAATACATTCTGGGAAAAGATATAGATTATTTGTCTCATTTTGTCTTACTTCTTCAAATTGTACGCCATTTAAGGAGATAACCAAATGATATTTATAAAGGAGAACAGGTATCTATGAGTTTCACATAATATATTGCACTTAATCATTACCTAAAATATTCCCTTCAATTTTAATATAATTTCATTTATTGAATTATTAAAAACTAATTGTATCAATAAGAGGTCAATATAACTCATGAGTTTTATAGACAAAAGTGAAGAAATCTGATAGTTACTTAATAACTAATGCTTTTATGTAAAAATGGGAACATTATATTTCTTTCTAATATTATTATTATACGCTTAGATTTCACTATCGCCCGAAAACGCTTATATCGTTCTATATTGTACAAAAACTAAGAATATTTCTATATATCTATACAAAATGGTTTAGTAATTTGATCAATAGTATCAATATTAAATTAAAATGTATTTTATTGAACAACGAATTTCAAGACAAAAGTCTTATCTTCAGGAATAATAAAATGTATTTAATTTAATGCTGACTTTTTTTACTTGAATTTAGAAGAATACATTCATTTGAAATAAGAAAACAATAATGCTATTATGAAGTAAAAACTTATTGATTGTAGGTCAAATATGCACCTGCAATATTTGATTTATAATTAGACTCAACCAATCTCTAGGCATTACCTCATTTGATTTAATCCCCCTTTATTGCTTCGAAATGGTGTAAACTTTTGCTATTACTCTAAAGTACTATATGAGGCTGCATTGTGCTATAACGTCATTTCAGTCTTTTTATGGTGGGTGGCCAGAAGCCGAATGGTTGGGGCGCTGGCATGGTAATCACGGTAATTCAACTTATTTTATTTAACGAATAAAACATTTTTTGTCTCTTCCTGTAGATATGGTAGTACATATTTGTAATAAATATAAATATTTTATTGTAACGTTTCCATATAAAGTCATGCAATTTAATCTGCGCATATACTGATATCTAATGGGATGTTTGGATTTTTCGTCAGTGAAAGTGTTACATATAAAGTGTTCGCCTTTAAGACTTCTGTCTCGCTTCTATGCTTACATACTTTATAATTTCACCAAATTTTGCAGATGCCAGCCGTGATGATAGCATACCGCCTATATCACAAAATGTCAACTGCAAGAGTGAAGGTACCACTCCAGTTAAGTACGTGAACGGTTTCGAAAACTCCTCCACGAACAATATCTACATGTGCAAACTGCCTGAGTCAACCACCGCAGTCGAACAGCCCCAGTTAGACACCTTCGATAGGGACAATTTGGAGATGAAAACCCCTCTCACTAGATCCAGCTCTCGTAACCATTCAGAGAGTCGGAGATCTCGGCGGGGGACAAGAAGCAGCAATTCAGCGACCAATAAGATTGTCCGAATGTTAATTGTGGTCGTGTTAGAGTTCTTTATTTGTTGGACTCCGGTTTTCGTGGTCAACACTTGGGTGACTATTAGTCCCAAGGTCGCTGCTCGACTAATATCTCCAGGTCAGTAAACTTGGTTACGGAATTAAAGAATCAAACTATTTTTATGATTTTCCTATGGTACAATACATCTATATATTGTGATAGTTGTGTTTACAATAATTTAAACTTAATAATACACAAATATACGGGATAAGGGATCCTAATAATCTCAAGGTCCCAAATGCAAACAATGTAATTTAGTTTCACTAAAAAAATATGTGTAACATATATTTATTATTCAATACAATTTTCTTATCAAACATGATCAATGTAGCTCTCATGATATTCTCAATTAAAATAAAATAATGAAATATTTCTATATATGGGTACAAATAATTAAACGAATTATACGATATACAGTAACTTTGGCTAAAAAGGAACTGACACGTTAAAATTACAATTACATTATTCACACAAATATATTCCTTTAATTGGTGAAGTCCTAATTTGAAAGAGGCTAACATTGTCATTAAATTGCCAATAATAAATCGTCATTAAACCATCATTATTAAAATGCGTGTATTTATATTTAATTAACTTCTTCATGTATTACCAAATTTATTAATAATTTAGTCCCATATTAATCTGAAAAAAGGTGGACAAAATAACACTTGTAAGACAGCATTCCGCAAACTAAGTTTATTCATTCACTTGTGGATGGTTGCATTTGTGGTTGTGGCTGGATGGTCATATAAACATATAATATATAAATGTGGCCGGTTATGACACAAACAACAACTTCGATCATATCCAATTGAGTCATACATATTAACTATTATAGCCTAAATGTGCCAACAATATGTCAGTTATATCTTACTTTCTGTTGTTTGCTGTTTATATTTATATATAATTACATTTAAATTATAATTATCATGTAATAAATTGTTTAATATGTCATGAAATTTCTTTTAAAAGATGCGGCCATTAGTGGTGGTCGTTTCAAAATTATTTTTGGGCCTTGTCAATATTTTCTTTTCATCAATTTATCTTAGTCTTACAAATATCTTACAAACACAAACAAAAAATGGAACAATCAAAATGAGTTAGATATATAATTAATTATTGAATATTATAAACAAATTCAGATTTATATGATTAAAATATTTAACTATTACATTTTTCATTAAGTAACTTTATATAACCTCAAATATCTGTTATGGTAAAAAATATTCAGTATATACATATATATATAATATGTAAATATTTTATTAGAAACCGACTTAAATAATTATAATTATTTGTTTACTTCTTTGTGGATGGATATTCGCACGTTCTCAATGTCTTAAAAGTATATTTTTATTAAAATGGATAAAGGAATAATTATATGGCTGCATTCCAATTTTTATTTGCTAATATTTATCAATTTTAAATATGTATATTACATACAACTTATTTAATGTAACCTTTGAGAATGTGTGTTAAAATAATAAAATGAAAATAATTTAGTTCTAATTATCTTCACAGGTAAAGTTTGTTGAGTTAGAAAGATTACTTAATTGGCAAACTTTATGTTTTTTTTCAAGAGTTTTATAGATAATTGTGTTTCATTGAAAATAATATTTTAGAAATAATTTATTGTCTGATATTGTCTGCCACTTAATTCAATTCGTTCTATTTGATTATATTCATTCTATACATGTTATATAGATATAAATGTAAAAGCTCTAGAGATATATTTATTATATAAAGGCATGTGTATATAATAATATGGATAAGGTATATTTTGAAAATACGCATTTATAGGAATAAATTTAAAATTATTATTATTGCAAACTATATTCATTCGGTCGGTCCATTTTGTATTATCTATATTTTATTTATAAACTCAAAATACATTAACAATAGTCTTTTAAACAAATAATATTTAAAATGGTAACATTTGTTAATGATAATAGATAGAGATAACATATTTTTTAATATCTTCTTTTGTATTTACTAACACATAAGATTGCTATATAGATTCACATAGATTCCTCGTACATATAAAGGAATTACGGTGCAGTCCTTATTGTAACAATATGGTAATGTCATTTGAATATTTACTGATATTGAAAACGTCTAAACAAACATTTATATGAAATGTTACCGATATTTTTTTCAAACTTTTTCCCATTTCTAAATAAAAAGTGGAAGGCAATATTTACAAGTGAAACCAGATTAGAACAATTTTAGTGCGCGGTAAGTTTAATCATCCCTATATTTAATCTCCATTACTTGTAATAAAAAAGCAGCAATAGTTTGTAACTTAAAATCGTTTCCGTTACTTGTCATAATGGTTTTTTAACACTTAAGTGGATAAAATGACTTTAATGTGTTTTTTTTATTATTCCAATTTACTGTAAAATTTATTTCCTAAAACAAGTTAAGGTTCATCACATTACACTACTATTGCTGAGTCTTTATTTCGTATGCAACACTATAATTAAAACATTTCAGTTAAATGAAAAATGTATTTTTACAAGCGCGATACTTGAATGTATTAAATATCTCCATTGAAATATGTTTAACCTAACTATTTTATTTATTATTACCTATTTCAAAACATATAATATTAAAAAAATATAATTACATCAAAATGGAATAAATCCACATTCAATGCTTTATTTAAATAACTCTAAATATTTAGTGGAAATTAAAATTATTTTAATGATTATATAGTCTAACTATATTATTATAGTTTGGTTTAAAAAGATTTTAATGCATATGATAAAAGTTAAATTTTTTTTCGGAAATCGTAACTAATAGTGTCAATTGTTTTGTTGTATTGGCCATACCCAGTAATTTAAGATATAAAGTAATGAAGAAGTAAAGAATTTTTCTTGGG
>JAYRBW010061239.1:0-10433 GCA_036023295.1 Invenusta paracnida | reverse complement strand
ATACATGTTAAGGTTTGACTTAACTCATTCTGTCATAAGAAAGTACATAACTTTGGAAATGTTTTCAACATTCTAACTAAAAAAAATAATTTGGACTTAGCTCATTCTGTCATTTAACCCTCGAACTATGTAGGTCAAGTCTACTGCAATGATTTTATAGCTCTAAAACTATTTCTATTGGCCAAAAATACTGAACTATAACCTTAAGCATGTTATAATAATTTTTGTAGAACAATAAATATATGCAATACTACAAACGATTGTTTGATTATTAAGCATCACATCGCAAAGCGCATATTATTATTAATCGCAAAGATTATTCAGCCAAAATATGTCTTAAAATAGAGATTGTTAAAAATAATTATAACATTTATATTATATTATTATAATACTTAAATTTACGTTTCTGGGAATTAAAATAAAACAGCTAATAAAAAGTAAGTAATTGATATATTATTAACGTTAGCTATAACTAATAGCTATATGTTAAATTTAGATTGATGAAATGTCAAAATGTATAACCTGCTAAAATAATCCATTTGCAACAACATGTATTAAAAACATTATGTACATTTTTAAATATAACAAGTTATAGTGGTATAATAGTAGTTGTATTCAGGTAATTATGTATGTTAATTATTAAATATTTAACAATTAATAACTACATAAATGTTAACAATTAATAATTGAATTAATATTGATCAATTGTAATTTAAATAATAATAATAATGATAATATATTTTTTTAAATTAGCAATATTGGTGCAAATTTCAATGTACAATAGAAGGAGTATACATAAAGAAATATATATCCTTTTATAAGATTGAGTTATACTATTTGCTTCATTTTGCATGTTTATTTAACCTAAATACGCATTTAAGAATATATTATTATATACACATATATATATATTTATACACATGTTCATAATATATGAATATTTAATGAATTGAATTTAAAATATTTTAATTTATGGCATATTATTACACGATTTATATCATTATAGAATAGTATTATTATTAATATACATTACATCAATATTATTATATTATAGGTATATTATATTTCACTATTATTATTATTAAATTATTTCACAATAAAAATCCTGTTCATTACTTTTTAGTTTAAAATAAATCATATTCCAGCCAAAGATACAGTATCATATTATTATATTTTCATATCAGTTATTTTATTAATAGAATTATAATAACAATGCTAGTATTACGGATATATTGGAGCTGCGAGGTGAATGCCAAGTATGAAACAAAAACTGAAACCCTAATTTCGTTACAAGCTTCAGTAAAATTATGACATTGATATACAGTAAATACATGGTAGTAGACTGAATAATATGATTGAATACATTAACTAGTGAATTATTTACTATACTACTGAATACATTACAAATGTGATAGAAAATTGCTAAAAATTGTGAAAGACAACACTACAATTTAGTATGCGGAGGTTTAAAGCATATATTTCTATTATTTCTACTCCGTATAGTAATATCAAATTATTTGTTTGCAAGATAACTGCATTATAGTTTGGGTAGACGCGAAACCTTTACGACTGATCAATAAAACTCTGTGTGCAGTTATAGTTGTTGAAGGGAGAGACATCTCAACCAATTAAGATGCCATATTCTGGCATATATTTCTGCCAGTGACACTTAAGATAAGGCAAAGTATAGTTTAGGTACACAAACATTATCATAATAAACATTATAATATAATAAACTATAAAACTCATTACTTGAAACACAAGAGAAAACTAATGATCAAGTGTAATCTTAAAAGATGGCGTGATTTTTAGAAATATCGTATTATCAATAAGGCTTTCTCTGTGGCAATGCAAATACATGAGCTACACCTAAATAGATAAGCCAGTTACGAAATCTAACATAGTTAAACAGTGAGCTGTATCCATCATGTTTTATATGCGTTTACACTGGAATACACATCTGTATCCTCTCATTAAGAATCGAATGTCACTTGTACTGACGTCAGAAACATGATCTATAAATTATACCACATTTACCAATTATAAGTAATGTATGTATAATTGTAAGATCGAGGAGAGAGAAATCAGTTCTGACATTTAAATATTATATATATATTGACAGGTGATTGTGTGATAAAATTTCAATCGATAAGAAATTAGTCATATATTGTATATAACAGTTTCAATTGAATTAATAATTTATAAACGTTATTAATTATAACATTTGTTACATTTTACACACGTTATTGAATCTTTCTTAAATACATGATAAATAATATAACAAATATCTAGTGATTTTGTAAGACTATGATAAGATATACGATTATGTGTTATAAAGCATTTATTTCTTTGATTATATTATAAAACAAATTTAGTAAAACTTTTAGAATTGTTTCACTGAAAAACCTGTGTGTATGCTTTCTATAGATTCATATATAATTTATATACATATATATACCGTGTGTATATATATTTTGTGCTGACATTATATACATGTATATTTGCATGTATATATTCCTGAGTCGTATTTTACATTTTTCAATGATCTAAATTCTTAAAGATAGCATTATATATGCTAATGTTGATATTAATAAATAAATTAAACCTATCAAGCAATAATAATATTACTTAAGTAGTTTTATAAATGATTTAATAAAAATCTGTCTAATTATGTTATAACATAGTGAAAAATATATATATATATTATACTGTATTTAATAAAAAATTAACGTAAGCTGTATATATTTACTTATCAAATATTTATGATGAGACAATATACATTTTAATAAAACCTTTTCTTTAATAATTGCTTTAAGATTTCCTATATTTTAATAATTACGATATTTTTGTCAATGGGCTATAATATGGCCCATACACTTGTAAATAAGGTGATATATCGGCTGTAGATTAAATGATAAAATTACTAGCCTAATAGAGTTAATTTAAATAGATAGAATTTGAAGAATTGTTTGATAATACAGAAAATATATTATCTAATTTTACATAATTGGAATTGTTTGTATGGTGGGAAACCGCTCAGTCCATAACGATTTGTACACTTTAGTTTTGTACTCGAATTATCTGATTTTTGCCCATATTAATATATGTAAGATAGTCTCCACAGAAGTTATATCGTTGTGTGAACTTATGATAAAAAATTGAGTTGTTCATTTGGTGTATTATATTTTCATTCTTAACCTATTAATAAACGAGTATGGAAAAATATGCTCGTAGTATTTTTTACAAAAATATAATTACCATTGTTTGAACGGTATACTATATAATATAAACATAATATACATTTATATAGCTGGATTTAGTCTTGATTAAAGAGGAACTCACTTCGATAAAGCTGGTAGCGTTCTTCCTCCTGATGCTGTTTAAGACAGGCTCTGAAGTGAGGGAGACCGAAGTCAGTGATCTTGAGAACAAAACGTGAGTCCACGAGGCAATTGGAACTTCGAAGGTTCCCATGAGCCCCAATATTGTTGTGTAGATAAATCATCCCCTAATGACGTGACATAATATTTCAATTGATATGTAAACATATAAATCAAATTAGCTTATTTAGTTTAGTGAAAAATATCCAATTAAAATGTCTAATTAGTTTTATACATTATAGTTGTACATTTTTTTAAAGTATATATAAAAGCGTTTTTATTTATCCCAATTTATTTATATTTAAAAAAATTATCAAATACGTGGCAAAAATGCGAATATCCAGAGACATTATATTTTTTATTTACATATATGCGATAACATTTTTTAGCATAATGCTTAAATAAAAAAGTCTAGTATATTCTGTTATATGATCTATAAAACATCTTTTATGTTCTTTAAAAATGATCTTTTACATTGTTAATGTATAATGCGATAATAACGAACATTTAACGAATTAAATGAGAATTATATCTTTAATAATGTAGCTTGAAGCACATTTCGTTATTATATAATCATTACCATTGTATGCAAATTGAAGAATGTTAGATATCTACATTTTAATTAATAGGTACCTACTTTATTTTGACTATAAAAATATACCACCGATTAATGTAAAATGAATAGTTTATTGGAAGATTATACACTTTTTTTTACTTTTTCTCAAAACAATTGTTATATAGAAAGTTATATTTGAAAATTACTATTCACATATAAAAAATGTAATGTACATTATACGTGTATATAATTTAAATATTAGGTTATTTTTTAGTTTAATAAATATTATAAAAAAATTACTTTATTTAGAATAGTTGTTTCACAGTTTTTTTAAATATTTACACTTTTATTAACCTTGTGTATATTTTTTTGTATTTATATGTATATATTTAATTATTGGAGAAATTAAGATAAGTGAATTTGAATTATGCTTAAATTAATTTACTTCTAAATTATATATGTATACACACACATGTGTATTTTCAGATTTTCAGATTTATTGATGTTTTCCTACTTTTAAAAATTAAGTATAATTCATTGAGTGTATTTTTTTGGATCGTTTAAAATGAAACAGATTATATTATATTTTATTTACATTATACAAATTATATATTAAGGAGTATAATCGACATTTAATTAATTTATACTGTTCAAAATAGGATTATATCGACACAATAAATATACATAATATTTTATTTCATATAGTAGATAATACTATTTCATTTAAAATCCACGAACATAAAAATCCATATATTCCGTTTTTTTATTAAATTATGAATGACACTTCTAATTTCCCTTTAAATATGTAAAGTTATTTAGCCAATATTATTTGAAATTAGTAACTCAGAAATTACAGAGTTAATATAGTTCTTATAAAACTCTGGAGAAACTTTTAAAGAATATTTAATCTTTAGATATGGATCAAATCAATTATGTATAATATATATAATAGAGAAATTAATATTTGAAAAACGCAAATATTGAATTCAGATACATTGGTTATTTTCTATTTTCACTAAAGCATAAGAGAGTGATTTAAGAATCAGCTCGAGAGCATTATAGCCTAATTCTAGACACGAATACTATTTCCGGGTTTGTTATACATTCAAATTTATAAATCGAATACGGCTTTCCTTTACCGTCTGAGATAAATGAAGAATTTCATACGAAAAATCATTTTGATATATGCAATAATATTCAAATTCAAAGTGTAGCTTTTTATTTATTTTTGTAATTCTAACTGTAAGTGGCTGCCAATTTTCAATGCAACATTCAATATCGTAAAAAAAATGTATATACCCCCCAAAAAGTCATATAGGTTAGGTTATATATAATATATATATATACATATATTTAAATATACAATACATATTAAATTAATTTCATTTACGTTGGCATTTATATATAACTTTTGTCAGTATTGTTTTTTTAATACATAATTAGTCAAATTTTCGAAAGTCGCCTTGTTAAAGGTATCGAAATAAAGTCTTATTTTAAAATTTATTTATTTAAACATTGTTTTAAAAATTAGAAAAATATATTTTTTAAGTTAAAAGCCGTAAGTATTACCTATTACAAATCAGAAAATAATAAATGAGTTATTTCAAATGTGCAATATTTTAGACATTATTGTAAATATGTTACTACTCACTACAATTAAATTCGGATTATGTAAATTTAAATGTGTTTGCCCATTTGTTTGTCTTATTTTCATCAGTATGTTATTATTCTAGGATTTTGTTAAATACATTTATATAACTACTACTAAATGCAAGACATACTTTTTCTCTATTATAACTATTTAACTACATTTTTTTCAAGTATACACCATTTTAATTACGACTAATTCTTTATACCTTTTCCTTTACGACTTTTACTTTAATAGGACCTTTCCCACCAAACCCATATACACACGGTCCCACTTTATTAGTAACCCCCATATTTTTGTCATTTGTTAATAGTTTTTCAGCGTTTCTTTCAATATTAACTAAACAGCTTTTAATTATCATTTAATAACATAAGTCAAATACCACTAAACATGAATTGTATTTGAAGAGTAGAAAATAGGCAGTATACAGAAAAATATTTAAAAAAGTTAAAATTTTATTAAATATCATTAATATTAATACTTTGTATGTCCGCTTTTCGCTGAAATTAGAGTAGCAATTCGATCAGGCAAAGAGTCGATAAGAAGCTAACAGGTTCTGGTGATGGTTTAATTTCGGCACCAGGCTTTGATCAATGCTCCAATGATATCATTTGTTGTCTTGAGTGTCTGACGCTTGATACCACATAGCATTTCTATAGGGTTCATGTCCTGGCTGTTTCCTGGCCATTCAAGAACAGTGATGTTGTTCTGAATAGTGATTCACGACATGCAGGCGGCCAGCACCTTGGTAGGATATTACAGACCACACCATGACCTTGGTTAAAAACTTGACAGTTGGTGTTGTTGGCTTTGGAGTGCCAGGTTGTTGCCAAACTCGTAGTCCACCAGCATCCCAACATTCGAAAGTCGACTCATCAGAGAAGTCCACGCACTTCCAGTCGTCTAATGTCCAATGCACGTGGCTCCTCGCCCATTGTAGCCGTTTTATGCGCATCTTGGCTGTCAAACGAGGTTTCCTGGCTGGAACAACACTTGCAAAGCCATTTCTCTTTCAACCGTCGATGAATTGTAGATTTTTAAACTGTGATGCCTGTTTGTGCCAGATTTTAAACTGGCCACCACAAGACGACGTATTAAGAGGTTTGTTCCTTGAAAAATCTTTTTCTTTGGACCACATCTACCAATTCTGTTACTTGAAATTCCTGTCTTCTTGACTCGTTGGACTGTTTTTTCTGATACATTGAAAAGCTGGACTGTGGCAGGAATTGTACTTCTTGTGCAAGTGCAATCAATATTTCATGTTTCAATTCACTGCAGATATCACGTCTGCTACCCATTGCTTACGAGACTCGCAATACGGTCAATCAATATATCGTCATCTCATGTAATTGACCAATTAAATGAATGTTTGGATCCAGTGTTTCTATTGGCAACAGTATTCTTGCCAAATAAGAATAGTGTTACTATTGGAAACACTGGATCCAAACATTCGATTGATTGGTCAATTACATGTGATGACGATATACTGATTGACCGTTATGTTGATAGTTGCAAACTGAAACAATAAGTGTGATTCACTAATTGGTTGATTGGGAACAACGAAATTCGTAGGCACAGCCAACACTAAAGGCCTATGCACACTGAACGCAGGGCGGCGCGTCGGAAATGCAATCTACACCGAACGCGTCACAGTGCAGCAAAAATCGATACACTCTCTGCAGAAAATCTAGATATAAATAGAAAAGAAGGAGGACAGTATACTGAGTCAGTGAGCCATGGTTAATATTGATTTTTGACGCGCGTAAAGTTGAACATTTTCATCATTCATTTTCGACGCGCCACGCCGCGCCGCACTGCTTTCGGTGTACATTGCCCCATAAAATGTAATGCTTTTAAACTTTTTTACGTGCTGCATTTAGTGTGCATAGGCCTTAACGCTGTCTGTATGTCTATCAATCTATCTGCATTGATTGTGCTTCTATTGTACTAACTGAACTCTATGTATTTACTACCTGAACAATTAGCAGACATATGTACAAAATATTGAAATTTTCTAATTATTTTGCTGTATACTGACTATTTTCTAATTTTTAAATACAATTCATGTTTAGTGGTATTTGACTTATGATATTAAATGATAATTAAAAGCTATTTAGTTCACATTAAAAGAAACACTGAAAAAAATATTTAAAAATGACAAAAATATGGGGTGACTAATAAAGTGGGACCGACTGTACATACTACTTATATAAGTATGTTGCAGCTTTTTAACACGTTATCTAGCAAATTCGTTCAAATTCACTGAATGTATTTTTGATTTCTTACATTTATTGTCGCAAAAAAGAACTTAAAGATAATATAAAATAGTATTACACATACATATTCATGATTAATATAAATATTATAAGTCTTACTCGACACACGTCTTGTATTAGAGAAAATTTGAACATCCAATCCAGATTGACTTGCTCATTTTCTAGAACATCCTGTAGGCTTCCCTTAGGACAGTATTCAGTGATTATGCATTCGTTTGGAGAGTCCAAACATATCCCGATGAACCGAGCAATGTGATTGTTATTGAGGTCTTTAACCTATTTATGAGATTATAAAAGATATATGAAAATAGAGTTAAAGAGTTAATAGAGTTTAAATAAAGTTAATGCACGAAGAGTAGATTAAAACAATAATGGTACCGAGGAAAAAAATAAAGTAAAACACACTTGAACATTTTTTGAAGTAATTAAAATAAATTTATTTGAAAATGGACCATTAAGGTTTTAAATAAATTTATTTTAATTATTTCAAACACTTTCAAGTGGTTTTTACTTTATTAATGCACGAAGTTTTAACGCTTTGCTAATTTAGAGTGGAAAAAGTACACAATTGAAGAGTGAAATTATAAAAAATATTAATCATAATTTTACTATATAATGATGCTATATGGGTATTTTAAAGATTTTCTGCAATCTATGAGACCAATATTGTTACTTTAAAATGCTCTTCGCATTACAAACAATAAATTAGCAAATATAAACGGTTATACCAAAGCGTTAGTGAGGTTTCTATAAAATCGATTCGATAGCGGCAGGTTATTGTATATGAATATCTAGATCTAACTATATTCATTTTGTAATAGTCAGGTTGGACATTATATAAATACTGAATCATATATCCAATGTATTTCCATATCTTTACTTGAAGGTGAATCAACTACAAATATAACATTAATAGAAAAGCTGTACAATTTCAGAAAATTTCAAAACAATGCATCTTTTCTTTCTAAATTGCATTGCGACCATTTGAGTTGATACCTTTAAAGGCGAGAGCATCAAAATGTAATTTAACCATGAAACGTTTACAATGAATATTCAACATACTTCGTAGCTTCGAATCTTACACTATTTCTGTTTTAATTACATTAGTAACGTAACCATGAAAATATTCCTCACGTTGAGATAGTCAAACTAATTATTTAAAATGTATAAAATATTGAAGTCAAGATATTGATAATATTTATGTAAATTTTAGAGTATATTTTAGTGTATATATACATAGAGTTTTATTTATATTGGTTGACTTTAATAAATATACATATTATGTTAAAATCCTTAGCGTATAACAATTCTTTATTTTTTTAATAAATATATAACATATGATTCTAATATTGTTTCAGTGACATTAACAAATAGTCTATGCCGATATGTTTATTCTAAAATGTATTTTAATACATTTTTTATGAAAAAATTAGGTATCGCATATTTAGGGTCTTTATTTTATTTTATGTTATGTTATTAGTGTCGTAGAGCCCGGTACGGCTGGTACGGCGATAGTAGTATTAGTTTTTTTTTTAATTTCATATATTTCCATCCTGATGTTTAGGTTTCCCTCATGTGATTACCTTGATTCGTCAAAAATATGTTAAGTTATTTGTATTTTTATGTATTGGATAGTCTCATTATTTGTACAAACAGCGCTTCGATAAACTTGACTATATAATGTTTACTATTAATTGTAAGAACTGATGACCAAGGTAACTTAAAGATAAAATTGCACATTTAAAAAAATTAATGTCTGTGGATTCATTAAGATTCATATAAGATTCATATAAAATTGGTCAACATAAGTCTATGAAATATAAATTTTTGAAAACCTAAATTTAAATATTTCCTTCTGTATTTTCTTATTTCAATAGTACATTTATCAGTATTACCTTTCATAATTTGGAGAATCAAACATATTTTTCAAAGTTATTTGTTGTTTTCAAATTATTGTTAGTTATACCTAAAACAAAAGCTGATTTTAAAAATATTTTCTTAAATGCATCATAAAAGATGTATTCAGATTTTTGATGGGACAAACAGAAAGCTCAATATAGCGTGATTTCTTTAATAATACCATTATCATTTAAGAATAATATAAATTTAATGGGCAAAGAGTCATTATTGATACTTTGGGTTTCCAAAATTGATGATATTGTGTATATAAATAATATATAATTTTATCTTTATACTAATAGGAGTACTGATATTTTCTTTTCATAATATTTATGGATTGGAATTAATTTATTAACCCTCTGAGACCTGAGGGGGGGTGCAGTGGACCCCCTCCAGATATTTCAGTTTTAAAGAGTCTAATGTTAATTTAATATTATTTAAAGTAGATTATATGTTCTAACATATCTATTTTTTATATAATAGCGCCAAATTACTCCGAATTATTTTTTTTACACATATAGATAGACCAGTGTTTAGAAAATCATGTTTATTATTGAAAAATCTTGAAAAATCTTTGTTTTGGTAATTTTAAACCTTTGTAGTAGCCAGCATAAGATCCCTACTTTGTTTATTATTTATTAGCATTATAAATGATAGATGTAAGAAATATTAAC
>JAYRBW010061238.1:0-10433 GCA_036023295.1 Invenusta paracnida | reverse complement strand
CCTATATTACCTACTACATAGTTCGCTTAGCTTTACTAGCTAACGACCTATTGCCATAGGTCTAGATATATATATATCATAAATATTTGTTTTACTATACTAGTTTTGATTCACATATGTGGTATCATTAGTTCGTAAAATTACAGAATGTATGTGAATATACGTCAGTTTTCACAATCACAATCGCTTAGTCCGGCACTTTGTAAGTCTAGAATCCGACATGTTCTTAACAAGCAGGTTTTACAAAGTGGTCAATAACATTACATTTATTCTTTAAAAAATATTGTACTCTATATCGATAGTACTTTGTCAATTACATGTATTATATTCCCGTCATTGGTTTTTCTTGTAGACTGTAATTAAACTGTAATAAACTATCTCCTCACATTCTTAACACTGTTTAATATTATAGGCACACATAGTATCAGTATCGTCATGAAGCAACCTAATATTGTAAAAAATAAATATTACAAATGGTCCAAAGCAACGCACCATATTTCACAATCGTTATACAGCCGCATGGGCGTTGCTAGGAAATAATTTTCTACTGAGTCAAAAAGGGCTATGCATGGCTACACATTTAGCGTAGCGTCTAAATCCGCGCGTAGCGCAGAAAATTTTGAGGTTTTGTCACCTAGAATGCATATAAATGGGTGTTTAGACTAACTAAATAAACCAATTAAAAAGTACTATTTATATTTCTTATAGTAACTAAATTATTTTTAATATTATATTTAGGGTTCTAAATTAACTTTTACAATAATATGGATGTTAATATAGATGAAGCGAACAGTCAATATAGATGATTATGAAGCGAACAGTCAATATATTATAGATGAAGTAAACAGTCATTAATTATATAAGCACTTAACTTATTTCGAAAGTCAAAATCACTTGAATATATGATGGGTTTAATATATGCAATGAATAATGTTGTTATACAATGTATACATATTATATAAACTGTTAATATTGTATGTAGACATTTAAATGAGAGATAACAGCCTTTCTTTTGTTGGATCAAAAAGGGATATAACATCACTAATGAATTGGGCAGAATGAACATAATGTGAGTTCTTGTGAATGCTTACTAGAGCTAAGCCATTTAGGCGAGCTTGGCTACACGTTGATCTAAGATAAGTTTTTAATCTTCGAATACTTTAGAAACTTCGTTCACATGAGCAAGAACCAACTGGCGTAGTAAGAAAAACTCGGAGAATGTTGCAAATATTTTCATATGTGCCAGTTATCTCTAGTTGAGATAAAGAGTCCTGCACATCATCCTTGAAGTCCACTTTATCCCTCAAACGTTGAAGATCATGAGAAAATGTCTCCGGGTGAGGAATATCAACAAGATAATATTTGAGGAGCCGGTCAGTGATGTCACTATCAATGAGAGATAACTTTAATTTCGTTAAATAGGAGGCATAGTAGGAGTCCTTTATTTCATAGGGTACCCTCGACCAATTTGCCTATTAATTATTATGGTTTAAATCGCAATATTTTTACTTTTCAATTTAATTTTAATTTCAAGACAAATGCCCATGTAGAATGCCTCTCGCTAGAATATATGCGTATATTGTGCTCTGCACTTCGTATTTTTAATCTTGGACTGTCTCTGACTATAATTGCTGCCAATATTATATTGAGCTCGCACTGCCTCCTCGTGTTCGGTAAATCGAATATACTCTGCCCTTCGTCTATCTGCCAGTTTATGTAATGCCCGCATTACAGCTTTCGTTCAATAAACTCCAATCAATTCCGCAGCAATTCCAGAAAATGTACCATACGAATATTAAGCTAACCAATGGATAAACGATATATTAGTAAAAGTGAATAACTTTTATCTGTTGTGTTTTCAATATCCCGAAAGTTTGTGTCTCACAATATTATAAAGAAATTTTTACGGAGTCTAAACCGGGTAAAAAGTTCGTCATCGGAGTAAAAATTCAAAGGATTAATGCCATTTCTTAATAATTGAATTGAAGGAAGCCTATCATTTACTATATTACATCAATTATATCAATCACATCCATATCAAATTTTAGTAAAAATCAAACGGATAGAATACGTTTATGTAGCAAACGACATTATTTTGGGATATACATACTCATATCACCGCCTCACATTTTATATTTGTTACATACAATTTAACCCCCAATTGTTAGTAGATAATTATTTATGCATTATAAAATTTAACTGCCAGTTAAATTAATTTTTAGTTCTGCATACCAAAGTTAGCAGTTAACTCCCAACTTAACTGGGAGTTAACTTAACTCCTAGTTCTGCACTAGGGCGATAGGCTTTTTCTAACCACCTGCTCGTCAATCGTTTTTCAATCGAAATGACTTTATTATGCGATTGGACTGGAGTCTGTGTTAAGCAGGTATTTTCAATAAGTCTGTGTTTCTTTGTATTAACATTTTTGTCACTCGTTTTATTAAAAACTTATTATTTGGTTTCAAATTAAAGATATTAAAATGTACTTTTCATATTTTTCACTTTTAATTTGCTTAAATTGATGTGATTATTTAAATGTTATACTTATATATTTCAAATGTTGCTAGAAACTGACATATTACGTAAAAAATACAATTTTAATTTTAAATCATAAAATAAATATTTTATGAAATTGTTTTTGACAGAGATTTGATTTTTTTATTATCACCTTAATAGAGGTGATAAAGAGCTTTCTAAAAATATAGAAATGTGGAAAAACTTTTATTTCAAAAAGTGGAATAATTAAACGTTAAAATTATCATATTTAGCTAAATTTCAAATATTTTGACTTTGATATCGATTAGATCAATCTAATCACGTTTAGATTGATAGCGCGATTGACCTGAGACTTCACGCCCACGAAAATTTTTTCCGTCAATCTGTCAATCATAATTTTAAGAAATAGCTATTGTCAATCTAGTCTAATCGCTATTGTAAAGTGATTTAAAGTGACTTAACCATTATAAGCATTTAAGCATTATAAACTTTATAAGCATTATGAGCTTTATTACCATTATAACCTTTTATAAGCCATTATCTACTGCATTGTTTTACCCTATATACAATGTAGCGTTTGTCTACATGTGTCATTTTCCAATAAAGCCTATTTATTATTAATATTACTATTTCGTTACTACTTTTTATAACTTAGTAGTATATTACATCCTGACTAATATTTAAACATATTCTTTTGTACAAAATATCATAATACGTATACATATATTATATACATGTACATATATATGTATACTCTGCGCCAAAATGAATGGCTAATATATATTTAATAACATAAATTTTACAGCTATACACTAGCATTTGCTTTTATTATTGTTATTATTGATTAATATTTTGTTCGGCATTAATATTACAATGTTTTTAAAACATACATTGTTTTGGATCAGACAATGGATGAAATTCAGCGATAATTTCTTCAAACTCGTCCTTATCCGAGTTCTTAATGGTTTTGATCAATGTCTTTTTTAAAGCCGAATATACATGTTTAACTAAATCATTTTATGCCAGCCACACTAACGGCATTCTGGTCTATCAGTGTTCGATCTCCTAGATAATTTCCACAGCCACCTGTTTTCTCCACAACGTAGCTAGGAGTTAAATTTATGTGTGGATCGGCTATGTTATTCTCTTTCCTGAAAATGGGTTTTTCTTCTTTTTTAGCCTTTGTTTTCTCACTGTCTTTCTTAATATTTGTGTTCCAGTGTTCTGCAATTTTTCTTTGGATTACCGCTTTAATATTATCAAATGCCGTCTCAACGTATTGGCTCCTATTTATACATGCTTCTCTGTCTGCCATCATTTGACAGTGTACTTCCACAAACGAAATTTCAATCTTAGCATGCTTTGGAATGTTTAGTAATAGTTTCCAGCATTCTATGAAGTTGATATTATTTACTGAAAAGTGTTTCTTAACTGTATTTTAGTCCTGCTCGGAGCGTCTTTATTTATGCTCTGCAGGATGAAGCGGTGTATTCTACCAAAGAATGAATGACTGCTCTCGGTTCATCTTCATCTCTGTTAAAAATAACCGTTAAGAAAAATATGTTTTTACTTTAAAATTCACTATTCATTAGAGAAATTCCTTTTTCACTAATAAAATTCACGTCTAAAATAAAGTTTACTTTTCAGAAATGAAATCGCTTTTTATATGGGAAATTCTTCTTTCACGAGAGATATTCACTTTTAACTAGTGAAATTAACTTATCATTTAAGAAATTATTTTTTCATTTAGGAAATTCATTATTTATAATTAGAATTCTCATTTCGTAAAAATAAAAAAAATATTTTTTACATTAAAATTAATTTTTAAACATTTTCAATTTATTATTCACGAAAGAAACTCACTTTTTATTAGTGAAATTCATTTTTAATGATCGAATTTCTCTATTCACGAGGGCATGGATCTCTCTTTTTACTAGAAAAATTCACTGTATATTAGAATCATTCAGGAGATATTCTTTGTTTTAAATTTAATTTTAAAAGTTGTTTTTACAAGTTTTATAATGAATTTTATTTGACAATTTTTGTCCGCCATATATATTAGTTCCTTCTAACCTGATAAATTCTATTTCATAATTTAAAAGGAGGGAATGTCTCTTTCAAATGGTTTTTAATTAAGATTTTAATAATATATGTTTAATATTTATCCAAATTTATCGTGTAAATTCTTTCGAATTCCATGGCTTACAGTGCAAATTTCAGTTTTAAGAATTTTATTATCTTTACTCCCATATCATTACAATCTTGATTTTGTTTTGATAAAAAGGATAACATTTTTACTAAATAGATGTAATATATTTAAAATATGAATATATATTTTTCGTTATTACTTATTATTAGATATATGAAATATGCTACTTTATGATGTTTTTCTCGTATTTCCTTAATACAACGATACCTTATAGTATAATGAAACTTTTCTGTCTTCTCAGGACCAACGCACCCTCAATCTCCAATGTGGCTATCATACAACTAATAGGACAGTCAGTATTTATTTATTTCATTAATGTGAAATATATTTTTAATTAAAGAAACTTATATTTTACAATTAGTTATACTTATCATTTTATTTTACATTAATTATTTAATTTGTATGTTATATTAAATTTAGAATTAGTGTTGTCTATAATTAGAGATTGCTCTATTTATGTGTATTGATTTTCACAGCATCATCATTTTGAATGTTTCATGTTGGAAAAAAGATCAACATTGAATAATTTCATCATTAGAATATATAAATAATTTTCCATCTTTTTCTATATCATAATTTGCAATGATTATGCAAATTCTTAGTTGCCTTTTTCCACAGGTTACTGATGTCAAAGATAGAATATATACGCGAGGTTGTGTGGAAGGATTTTCGCATTGGCTAGAAACGAATGCACTTATCGTTGGTGGAGTTTGCTTCGGAATCGTCTTGCCGCAGGTTTAATTTATTTCATTTGTGTATTTTTTATATTAATATTATATATTTAATACATGTTCGTAGTAATATTTACCTTAACATGTAACATTTATTGTTATATATTTACATGCGTAACAATAATTTTACATTAAAATATTACATAACTACTTTTAGTAAATATTTACATTACTAAAATCACTATAATCTACCTCTATAGATGTACGAAAGTCTGGATAGATGTACGAAATATTTGGATATTTCTTCAATGCTATAGCGTTAAGTTATTATGCTGCCGAGGATATAGACGATGCACGCTCGACGCTGATTGGTTGCCATTGGTTATGTAGTATGCGACTGTAAGCACAAGTAGTGTTTTTACATATTATTCGCCTTTTTTGTAGTTTAATTAATGGTTTTACTCATTTTTTTTGGTATATTTTGTTTGTGTTAAAGTATTGTTATGTTGCTGGTTGTGCGGAATCCGCCTCAAATCCACTTGAATACTTTTTTCATTATCCTGAAGAATAAATTTCCATGGAAATGTGGATTCATGCCATATCAAAGGAGAATAATATATCCTTATCCGATCATGTAGCACATCTAAAGTGGCGTGGATACATTGTGCCACAGATATCGTATTAATTATAAGCCCTCTTATAACTTAATACTCAAAATATAGCCGACAGTGTAGCCTACTTCCTAGATGATAAATGTGCTATAAGGGCATACTTATTGCCACACGTCATCGTGATAGTTTTCTAGAAAGGGGTGTGTGCCTTTGTACAGGCTTGTGAACATTTCTCTAGAAACGTATATTTAGTTTTCGAGGGGGTTATAAAAAGTAATGCATTGTGTTTAGGTTTCATCTAGTGAATAGATGTCTACACGTGATGTTCGACTGGTGTCCTTAATTGATTGTTACTCTAAGCGACAAAATTTAAAAATGTGAAAGACATGTAATGAGAATGATCATGTATCTAAGGGATCCATCTGCGGGTGCTGTATTTAGATGAATAGTAGGATGACATATTTAAAAAACGCAAGTAATTTGATTACATGTATGTAGGTATGTTAAACTGAGTCGGGAATGCATAGTTAAACTTAAGGTTTTCTCAATCAAATGTAAGCATTGATTCAATCAAATACGGTATTATTGCAATCAAATTCAATTTATTGCAATCAAATATTATGGAATTAAGGTAACTAAATGTGATTTTATGGCATTCAAACGCAGCTTTAAGCGTTGATATGAGTTTCAATTGATCATGCAGTATTCAAGAATTAAAGTTCGAATATGTAGCGGTTAAATATATATTCAGTAGATTAAATATAATAATAATTAGTTTATTTAGGAGAAAAGAAAACATAACTGATAATAATCAACAGAATGTTTCCCAAAGGCAGGTAACCTGATCGAGTTGGTCCACATTTCTATTTACAGATTACATATTATTATAAGTAATGTAAATATAGTAATACATTGTTTCTGGATATATAAAAGCAATAGAAGTGCATATTAGCTGTGGATTGTGATAAGTATTTAAAATAAATATATAACAACATCCCAAGAAGCAATAAAAGCACATAATTTGCTTGACGTAAATTGTTAAGTATGTTATAGCATAGTGAAAATTGAATATAAATATATACAAGGCATGTGTGGTGTATATTATGTATGTGTATAGCTAAACATTTATTTTATGAATAAATATTTGTGGATTTTTTTCTATATTTAAAGTTAATACTTTGTTAAATTTAATATATAATTACGTTATCTTTAAATACATTTTTACATTTAATTTGTTTTAATTTTTAAAGTTTTGTTTGAAAGTTTATTTCATGTATTAAATAGTTATAAATTATGTGCTAATTAATAACTTGAAATGTGGATTAAATTGTAAATAAGAATCGAACAAAAATAAAAAAAACAAGGCGAATTTAAATTAAAAAATAGTTATTCAATGTATAATAGAATGATTTTTACATAAAAATAAAAATTGTTTTATCGCTGTCTACCGATCTCAATGGATCTTTATCATATAACTAATAATGTTTTATTTTTTGCTAAGAATAGAATACACATTAAAAAACAATTATTATTATGCTTCTTTATTTTAGTATGCGTTTATTTACATAAATGCTCAATATATTTAACAATGTCATTGAACTGATAACTATATCATAAATTATTAACAAAATAAAGCATATCCTTTAGAAATTTAATATTGAATTCCTAATATAATTAAACCTGTTAGTATTTGAATGCTATAACCATACAGATATGAATTTTTATTTGCTCTTAAATACATTTACATTGTATTTGGTTGCCTTGATCCATATTTTATTGCTATAGGTCGAATTTGATTACAGGTTACCGCGTATGATTAATTAAATGCATACATTTTATCGGGAAAACCTATATACATATATACATATTAAGCAATATATTTGTAAACGACATAAATTTAAATTTCTCATATTTCCTCTTGGACATTCACATTTAGTGTCTTTTATTTTTTCATAATTCTGAGAGAATGACTACTTTAATATTATTTGATGCACTTGAAGTAATATTTGTTATGAAATTACCAATCACTTTGTTTTCTTTACCACTATAGAATCTTAAACAAGCGCATAAATATATTGATTAATTACTACATTTAAACTATTTTGCGGCCGTTTTGTTATAATTCCTCTGTGCTTTTTATATACTTAAAATTATCCATAAAAATTCTGCCATTTCGGCCATATTGGAAATATTTAAATATAACTATAAATAATAAAATGTGTGATATTGTTAAAGTATAGCCTATTTCAGTCTTTCCACTCCTGGCGTTTATTCAATAATTCCTGGCGTTTGGCATTTTTATTTGGGTTAATGGCGTTTATTTAAAAAATATATTAATATTATTTTTTGTATGTAGTATGTAGTATGACATCAAACTGTTATCCAATATAAATAAAAAATTGTTCTGAATATGACGTAAAACTGTTTATACATATAAATAAAGTTATTTATTAAAATTTTCTCTTGTTTGTTATTATAATGTATTAATATCTATTAGTGCAATTACTTATTTACAATATTAAGATCCAACTTTCGTATGATAAAAGGTGGCGTTTGTAATCATCATGTAGTGAGTGGCAACACTGCTATTTGTATGCAAAGCAGACATCGTTTATACTACGTAACCAATGAATACGCTCTCGGCCAATCAGATGAGTCCTTCGCTTGCATCGCCTATTGCATATTGACTACGTAGCTACCAATGTGTTTCTTTCATAGATATTAGTCAGGGTTAACAAAGTATTAAAACAAATATCTATGGTTTCTTTACATACATCGACATCGATAAATGTCTCCTACTTGATGCTGAAACATTTGAGATATTATGACAATAAAAGTTTTTTCATAGACTTGTCATATATATGTAGACTTGCCATCTAATATGTATTCATGTACCTATTACGGTGTATTGCTACAGAATATAACGTGTATGTACTATTCTTATGTTAATATTACCTTATAGCATGTAACTAATTTAATTTATGTTCTAGAATATGAAAGTAAGATCAAACTTAACAGCTTAAGGCTGTATTTAAATACAGAGAAATCTGAAAATTGAATCAGTCGGTTATTTATAACTTTGTCAAAATACACCTTTACATGTGACGAAATATCATTATACCTATTTAAATTAACAGGATTTTTTTATATTTCGACATATTTAATGTGTCAATATAGCTTGCTTAATTTAATTTTTTAAAGTTTGAAATATGCAAAAATCTAAATATCATAATATATACATATATACATATATTAATTGAGTGGTAATATTATTTGTTTTAATTGGTTGACATACATATACCACTTGTAAAAAATTGATTTTATAACTACATATTCATTTATAAATACACTTATTATTATTTAAATGATATATTAGTATGTATACAATTATATATAATAATATTGTTTGTATAACATGTAATACTAAAGTCCGTAAATAAGTGGTCGTTAATATTCATAAC
This sequence comes from Invenusta paracnida, assembly GCA_036023295.1. Classification (NCBI taxonomy): domain Eukaryota; kingdom Metazoa; phylum Platyhelminthes; order Proseriata; family Coelogynoporidae; genus Invenusta; species Invenusta paracnida. Next base: position 985 of record JAYRBW010061238.1, on the reverse strand, counting down.
AATATTTGAATGAATTTATAATACACAATAAATTGGAACGAATATGAACCTTTACGGACTCGAATAACAATGTCGAATTTGAAGTACCTAATTATAATTTTAAGCACACCCACTAAATTTTCAACATTTACTTGTCCAGTTATTTAAATTTTTCTGCAAATATATAAGAACGGTCTCATGCATCATTGAAATCACTTTTTTCGAATCTGTTTTTATCTTTGTCAATCAAAAATCGGGTTGACTAACTGATCCAAACACTATTATTATAAAATATAAAAGGGATAATAGCTTTTTCATTAATATCTTCTTACAGGCGATCGCCATTTGCTTATCCTGCATTTTGATTGATCAATTTCGACTTCAAAAGGCTCGTTGGAAGCGAGTAGGTCTTACTGAAGATGAAGCCAACGCGAATGCTGAATACACAGAAACTTACACACTTATCTGATTGGTTGATTCTGTTCATACCTCTGCAGTATGTTACTGTAGTGTGTATTCAAGACAGCATAGATAAATATGGTAGCATATATATTATATAATATTTTAGCTACCACCTGTATTTAATTATTGTACAATTCCAAACAACGTGTATTTTAAATATGCTGAGATTCTTTATTCAAAATTGCACGGTTTATATAATGCAAAATACTTATTTTTACTATAATGATATTATACACAAGTTCTCACACCCTTGTTTATTTTGTACAGTACCTTTGTAACCCATATATTTATTAACTTTCCTAAATTTCTACTTCATACTAGTACAACTTGTAACACTATAACCATGAATATTGTTATTACCTATTAAGTTTTTTTGTTATTGATTTATATATTTGCTACTTAAACAATGGGTGGTATTCATAATGAATACTAAAACAGGTACCTGTGTTAAGTAAGGCTCTAAAACGGGTTAACTTGTTTTATCCTTATTCATAATAAAATCTTAAATTTAACACAAGTTAAGAAGATAAAACAGGCTAGTGCA
>JAYRBW010061237.1:0-10433 GCA_036023295.1 Invenusta paracnida | reverse complement strand
CCTTGACCAAATCATCCTTTTGATATTGAACAGGCTGAAGTTGTGGGTAATTTTGGAAGGAATAAATACATTATTTTATTTTATAGATGAAATATGATTAACTAGTAACTATACTAAGTATCGAACAATTGTATTTCAATTCACTCTGAGATCTACGTTTCAATCGAATTGGGAACACTGGTATTTTTTGTCTATAACATGTTTTATTGCATATTATAAATGGAAACAAATCTACAGTAAGATGAATATACACATCACAGTAATCAAGTTTGTTGAATTAAGTTTATATTAACAAGTACTCCTCGGATCAATGTTGACTATTGTTCTCATTGAGGGCGTTGTAAATGTGTTGATAAGATGTAATATGTAACGAGAGTGGCCGAAAATTATTTCAGTTGGAATCATGGTTTCTTGACGATCTGATGTTGTAGTGTAAATAGTTTTCTCGTTTTCTTAATGCATTGGTAATTTCCGATATCCTAGAATAATCAATGGGAAATAGAGTTAATCCTTATCGGGATTTGGTTTTATAATAATCAATATACATTATGTGGTTTTTCATAAAAGTAATTTAATGGATTATCTGTTTTTAGATAAAGATAAAGTTTTGGAATAGATCGATTTTAGATTTTAATAATTTATAATTTAGCTTAAGAATAAATTTGGACTCAATTTAGTTTAGAAAATATGTCTTGGAGAAAAAGATTAATGTTGAGTAAACGTAGCTAGATAGTTTAAATATTTAAAACATCAGATTGAAAAAGAAATTACGATTCATAAAATATTGCGAAAGGCAGAGGGCGGCTGGATCTTTTATGGTATGTAAGTTATGTTTTATATCGACACATTTATAACATAATATAATAGACCTATTTAGATTAATATCGTAGAGAAATTCATTTAGCAGCTAACTTAGGGTATGAATGATCTAAAATAAGCTTGTTCTGACACCTTATAGAAATTGTTTTCTTGCTTTAAAGTTAGACACGGGAATTTATAAGTACATATCATAAATAAATCAAAGTTGTTTTTGTTAACGGGGATCTAGAAGTTAGTCATATATATCTAATGTCATCTTTAACTAACAAAATCTAGTACCTCTTTAGTTAACACTATGATTAGATGACTATCGTAAATGTAAAGCTTTCTTATTTTGAACATTGGAGCAACAATCTGTGAATGTATTCAAGTAAACAATTTAAATAATAACAAACTCGACACAGTGTTTTTATACTATCGTGTTATTCGTGTCATGTGAAGTAAAATGCCACTTTGTGTATGTTTGATGTAAGTATGTCCTAAATTTTATTGAAATTGATACAGCAGATAAATTTGCTGATGTTCTTTGCATATTTTTTTCTTTAAAATATAAAAACGGAGTCATGAATTATTGTATAATGTGTTTATAAAGAGTTATTATATGATGTTAATCACAAGACAATTGTCAATTATTTCTAAAATATTTCGAAATAAATAACCTGTTTTGCATGTATAGTTCCTGTTTTAGATAAAGTCAGTTTCCAAGAAACACAAAAAGAAATGTTTGCATTTTGTAGATTTCCTTTAAAAAACACACATTGCGTAGGTATTAATTCATAGTATAGTATTTGTATTATCGTAAATACTCTTATTGGTCAATTGTATTTAAAATTATATAATTAAATAATACGTTACACTTTTGATTGATATGCATATACTGCGTATATCAAAACTGTTGTGTACATTATACGATGAGTATATTGTCTGAAAACTGGATCAAATTTAGTAATATCAAACTGAATATTTAACAGTGTTGGCTTTATAGTAGACAGCAAATTTCAAAATATCGTTTTCTTATTTATTTACGGTTTCCAATGTACTGTTTGATTAAATATTATCATTTAAGATACAGGCCCGTACGGTGGGTATAAAATGGGGGGTGCGTTTTATCAAAAACTTTGGTTTCTAGATCCCCTCTGAAGTCACAAAAAATCTAATAATTCGATTATTTGCATTTACTTATTGTGTACCTAAACCGAGGATTATTTCATAATATAATATATATCCATAATTCATTCAGGCAGCAGGAGAACGAATGTGTTTGTTTTATAATTAGACTAATAATCATTTCAAAAATAGGTCATATACCAAAAATCGATAATATATATTTTAACTTATTATTCGAGATTTGGATTAAATGAACAAAGACATTTAATATATATATATTTAATAATAGTTTAATTATTCATTAAAAAAGTAGTAAATATAGATTAAAATATATACATTATACTAGTTCGGTAATCAAGGTCATACTGACGGAGCTGTATATCGATAGATGAATATATTACATTGAATTTAAGCGTCTATATTAACTGTAAAAGTCTTATTTTAAAACTCTTAACTGAATTTCCTTTGCTTCTATGAAAAAATACATGTAGTCTGATAATATCTAATCAGTATTATAAACATTTTCAGCTATATATTTCTGGAACTATATAGATATAATAACACTATTTATTATAAAATGATTAGTACAATTTATTAGATAGTATCTAATAAGAATTGATGTCCAACAAAAATATGTAACGTTTTTCAAAAGTGGACCATTAGCTTCTGTGGGTGGGGGGTGCGTTCGCACCCCCGCACCCCCCCAAGCGTACGGCCTTGGAGTTTTATTTTAAATTAAATAAAACTTCGCTTTTATTTCGTTGCATATTGATAGGTAAGACTGTTGTACAGCATTTATCGATACAATTCCAGTATTAATCTAAAAAGATAAATTTTATGTAGAACATATATTTTCGATAAAACGTCAATATCAATCAACTTGGCTGACGAAAATAAAATAATAAAAATAACAATAGAAATAAAAATAATAAGAACAAACATTTTTTCATCGAAATTGACTCATTTAAAAAGTATCTAGAAACCTTTTTTAAAGTGCATTTTGTTCCTTAGCGTTTGGCAATTACGCTGATACCAAAAATATGCTTTTTAATGCATTCTAGCCTGATTTATTAGCGGTTAAAAATTGGTCTATTCTTCTTAGCATTAATGACTAGAGCTGCTATTAACATCTCTCAAGCTAATTGCTGACGCTCTTGTTCTTGGCTTGACGATGCTACCGCAGTTTAATCTACAAATTTACACCATAGAGTTTTGATTCTTATTGGTTTCATATGCATCGGATTGTACAATTTTGTCAATATAAAATCGTTCTATTTTAATAAATTTGATGAAAATGGGTAGACTAAAAGAAGTTTTAAATATTTTTATTAAATTAATTTTAAGAGAAAATATACATATTCATACAATTTTAACATACGTACGTTGTCTGTAATATATAATTCATTGTTTGTACATCTACAACTAGTTTACTGCATAAACGATTTAATTTCTGTGAATTTTAAAAACATTAATTTTGCAAAAGTTTTTGGGTAGACGAATAGTAGTATAAAACTTATTACAGAATCAATAAGAGTCGAAACTCTATGTATGATTACTCAAAGATTTACACTTTAAAATTCAATTTGAAAATATGTATTTTGTGCCAAATGTAATACTGTTATAAGAAAGGCGAAAATATTCGTATATGCATATTATACATTTCTTTGTATTTTATTAATAAAAAAAATATTTGTTGCAGGATAATGTCTGAAAAATCAATATTACCATTATAAGTTTATATTTTTCATACATTTGTATAAAAAATAGAAAAACGATAGCGTCGCAAAAATTAAAGCCAAGAAACGTGCCCCTTAAAAGAAAAAGCTAAAATGATATTGATGATATGAAGAGATATGAAGAAAATTATATACTTGAAAATTCATTAAAATATGAGAGCAAAACAATTATGAAAAAATTCTTGGCAATGAAAGATTTTTACAGAAGCAATAAAACTCATATAAATGCATGTTTTGTTTTTATAAATAATCAGAAAATTAATATAAAATAATAAAAATAATAATATAATTTATACCAATGCTATGAAGTTTCCATATTTTTTGTTCTAATATTTTAATGAATTTTTCTAGTATATACAGAGATATGTTATTTATTAATCTATTTATGCATTTTTTACAGTAATCACCGTAACAATTAAACTTTGGTGCTCTTTTTATTTCAAATTCTTTAATGGCTGTACTTCAACTCATAAATATCATTTTAGCTTTTTTGCTTTTGAGGAGCTCGGTTCTTGGCTTTCATTTTTGCGATGTTGTCATTTTTTTAAGAATACTTATAGCATAGAGTAATGACTTATAGCTTCAAGATTTATACTTTAAAACTTAGTTTGAAAATATTAATTATACTTGTTGCTGAAACATATCTGTAAATTCAATTGTACAACATAAAAATATTCAATACAATTAATAAAGGATTAAGTAAATATGTATCATGTTTTCAAATTATACAAGAAAGATTTATGCGATCAATACGTTGTAAATTTTATTTGTGAAAATGCTAATAAATTATGCAACTGTTTTTGTCAATTAATTCGATAAAATGCTATATTTAATGTTTTGTGTTCCAATATATTTTGTCATCGTGTATTCTTCAAAATGGAATATTAGAATGCATCTATGAGTAATTATGCATAGAATAATATAGCTTGTATAGCTGTGTATATAGCTTCAACTCTTATTGATTCTGTATGCAGCATAATACTATTCAGCTACCCAAAAGCTTTTGAAAAATAAAGTTTTGAAGAATCACAGCAATTAAATTGTTTATGTAGCAAAACAGTTTTAGATACACAGGCAATAATAGCGCGATGTATATGAAATCCATAAGAGTTAAAAACCTGTTTATTATCACTCTAGACTAGGGTTCCATAAAACACATCGTTTTAACTTAATCTTAATACTATCGTGATACCCAAGCTTCATCTTTGTTTACTATTTGTATTTCTTAAAATTGCAAAAAACTTATTTTGCGATTTTCTTTCATGTTGATAGTCTTCTTGATATTTTCATATATATACATAATATGTATAATGTAATTTCATACGTCAGTATAACTATAGTGTTATACTTGTTATTTATAATTACTAACGAGCGAAGCACAATTAATAGTTCTAAACCATAGAGTAATGTTCTAAACAATCAAGAATTTAGTCAATTACATTGATATTTGTTTTACTTTATATACAAATATATATTGTATATATATATATTGATTAATTTCCATGGTCAATATTATATGATATTCTTCATTATATGCATGAATGTTGGACATGCAAGTGTAGTTGTTTTGTAATTTTTTATGTATTATAATATGGTTGAAATTTTATTCAATAATTATGGTTTAATATGCTTTGATAATGTTATTCATTGCTTCAATAACATATATTTCGTTTATTTTAATTACTCAACATGTTGCAAAGGGAGAACCACCTTTTTATTATAACATATATTTCTATTTAGATTTGGATTTGGATAAATCAATATTTTTTATAATACAAAGGTGATTTTTAATTCTAATTTATTGATTTAAACAAAATGGATATTTATAAACTATTGTCTAGACATTCATAATAATTTCAAAAGAAATCTATGGTTCGGAGTAATATTTCAAATTAGCAGATGATCTGTATAGATTTTCAAACGGCTTTACAATATTACATTAAACTGTAAACTTAAATAAAAATACATTGAAAATTTGAATTCAAGAAACTACGTGTAATAGATATTTTGCCTTTTAAGGCAATTTTCGCTTAAAAATAAAATAAGCTTTGCAAATTTTAGGGTTTATCTTCCTTGCCTTGATTTAGTAATTATTTTACATTTTGGAACCTGACAATAATTTAATTTCTTTATAAAAATAATGCCTAATACAGGTTCATCAAAGGAATCTTCTCCGCGCCAAAATCCTTCTGGTGATACAGAGGATGACCAATTTGAAAGGCAATTTAATGAAAATGGTGAAAATCGAACTAATTTAATTGTCAATTATTTACCACCCAATATGACTCAGGAAGAAGTCAGAGCATTATTTACTAGCATTGGCGAAGTTGAAAGTTGTAAACTAGTTCGTGACAAAGTCACTGGAGAAAGTTTAGGTTATTCATTTGTTAAATTTACTTTTGGAAATGACGCAGAAAAAGCGATAAGAACTCTTAATGGCCTTCGTTTGCAAAATAAAACCATTAAAGTATCCCTTGCAAGACCTAGCTCAGACGCAATTAAAGGCGCTAATTTATACATTTGTGGTCTTCCAAAAAAGATGACTCAACCTGAATTAGAAAATATGTTTCGTGAGTCTGGAAAAATTATAACGGCTCGAATATTATACGACAATAAAACTGGACTTTCGCGTGGAGTTGCTTTTATTAGATTTGATCAAAAATCGGAGGCCGAATTAGCTATTAACAACTTGAATGGATATCAACCGGAAGGAGCAACTGAGCCAATTACCGTTAAATTCGCTAATTCTCCAAGTGCCACTCGTCAAGCGCAAGATAATCTTGGGATCGCTTTAATTAAACAAGTTTCACAAAATTCCCCTACGACGCCGGTGCCGTCGGGAACCCCACCACCACGATCTAGTATAATTAGTCCTTTTCAGCAGCTAGCTTCTATGGCGCGACTGAAGTATAATGTTAACAGTTCTGCTGCCGACCTCATGCCTGCGATGTCAGGAACTAGTCCACTTATGGCTCCGGCTTTTGCAGCATCAACAGGAGCTCTTACTGCCTCCGGTTGGTGTATATTTGTTTATAATTTGTCACCCGAAACTGACGATGCTACACTTTGGCAACTGTTTGGACCATTCGGTGCCGTTCAAACCGTGAAGGTAATTCGAGATCCTGTCACTGGAAAATGCAAAGGTTTCGGATTTGTAACTATGAGTAACTACGAAGAGGCGCTTCTAGCTATTCAATCGCTTAACGGGTTCAATTTGGGAAATCGAGTTTTGCAGGTATCATTTAAGACAACTCCTAATCCCAAGTTAAAAAATTCTTCAACAAGCCCGTCAGCTAGTCCAGGACCTTCACTACATGTGAATAGTAACATGGCCCAACACGCTTAATTACATCGTATTTGAATTTTTTTTTACATTTATGGCTCACGTGAACATTTCATCAGGAAGATGAAATCACTTATTTTTATTCAGTAATTAGTTCATCAGTTCATTTTATTCTGCACACCATTATATAATTTTTGTTTGTTTTAATATGTTCCTTAATTGGGTTGTACGAATTATTTTTTAGGATTATATGGCTAGATTCATGATCGACATGATCTTGAAAATCGTAATCTTTTCGATTATTTATAGTCTTTCCTCACGTTTGTATTACTATTTTGTTTATTCTATTTTGGCTCTGTATACTGATAAAAGCTGCCACTTTTATTAGTACGAATTTTTTTTAACAATTGGTTGTTTATTAACGTATCCAAGGTTTTGAAGCTTTTGTTTGATTGTTATGTTGTTTTTGCATACAAACATCCCTATTTTAGATAGTAACAACAGTCTAGTTTGTACTAAGCAAACCAGAATTAACTTGTGTTTCTGATAGTTTAGATTTCACATTAATTTTAAGAAATGTGTTGATTTATTTTACTTGTAATATATTGTTTTGAATTCACTATTTTACTTCTGTTTTTACTTTAATTGTGCATAGCCATTAATTCTATCCATTAAATCTATGCATTAAAAATCCAACAACAATCGCAAATTGTTTATAGAGTCACAAAAACATTGGTTTTATTTTAAAAGTTGTAAAGTCAGATGTTTTGAAGATAAGCAGAAAATAAAGATGCCCATATAATGTATATATTACAGACCATCAATATACATTCGACTGTTAAGGTTAATATAAAAACGGTTTGAATCAGACTATTGAATTAATAATATTTGAGTTATATAAAGAAATGTATACAAGAAAAAAAACAAGGTGCCAGAAAAAATCTAAATACTGATACATTCAAACGTTTGGTTTAGAAATGAATAAACTTTTTTTAATCAAAATAGTGCAATGAGCAAATCTTTGGAGTCAATATACAAGAATTTCAATATAAACAGCATTTGATTACATCTTAGAAAAAAAGAGGTAAACAACATAATTAAATAATTTTTGAGATGACAGGGCTTTGTCCATTTGAGCACTAAATTAGAAGGTGTAACACTGAAGACTGACAACATAAAAGCCATAGAAAATGATAACGGAGAATGATCGGGTCAGTAATACGTAGAGATCGATATTTTTGAATATTTTAGTTCATGAGATTATCAATTTGGTACTAGGCTTGACAAGTGTAACGATAGCCCAGTGTGGATATCCAGCAAATAATAGAATTATAGAAGCGTTGGTTAAGTGAGGCATGAAAGAACCAAATTACTTTTCCCATTTTGAAAAGTGTTACAGGGTTATTTTAAAGAAAATTTGTGTTTTCGAATTTTCGAATACCAAAGAAATGCTATTTTTATAATTATCTAGTATTTTGTTTTTAACATACTATTAATTAAACATAGAGTTTTGACTCTTATTTATTTAATATAAATCGCATTGTACATTTTTAGTCGTTAAAAATCGTCGTACTTTAATGAAGTTTGCATGTATGGGTAACAAATAAGTATTAGGATTTTTATAACTTTTAGAATAATTATCGAGACTTATAGAACTTATATGTCACACAAATGTATAAAATATAGTTAGCTATATTTGTAACTAAATTTTTTAAACACATTCACTATTTAAGAGATACCAAATCTTTAGTGTAAAAAATAGCAATATCAAACTGTTATCAATAATCAAGAAGAGTTGCAACTCTATCTATCTATCTATTAATACTCTATGATATTAAGCATAGAGTAAAGAAACTTTAAATAAAGTAACTTTATTTACTTTATGGTATTAAGTATTATATATCAGAAATTACGTTTCGGACAAGTATTGAAATGTATACAAATTAAATCTATAAAATTAATTAAGAAATAGACGATAAGGTTGCATCGTCAGATAAAGACCGTAGATATTAGCTTGAGACACGCTACCAACTCTAGTCATTAATTAACATAGAGTAATGATTATAATTACTCTATGATTTGGACAATATATATATTTTTCACTGAATATTCAATTTTGGAAAGAATCAAGGGAAATTTTTATAAATAAAAGCAGTAAAAGCAAATTTTTTTTAAATACATGAAAACTACACCTTAGTAAGATTTCTATGCCGATTAAACCAAAATATAACTATTTTAAGGTAAAGTAAAATATACTGATAGGGAATACTGGGAAGTTCTTATTTTAATGAATTAAAAAAAATTCACAGGACTTCTAAAATCCACTAATTTGGGTATATTCAGGGAAATAACTCAAACTCATTTATGAAAATTAATTACATCAGTGTCAAGTTTCAAAATATAATTTGCCATATTTTACGATTTTAAATAGAATTCATAAACTTTTCGTTAAGTTGTGTAAATTTAATTCTTTGAATATAGTAATATTTTGTGAGCAAATTAATTTATATCAAAACCAAAGCAATATAATAGTGTCCCAAAAATGCAAGCCAAGAAACGAACTCAAAGACAAAAAGTTCAAATAATGTTGAAGATATGTAATTCAGCTATTCATAGTGCTAGATATGAACAAATATACATCAAATAAATCAAAATGTATGTATGTACCTTAAAAGTTCATAAAAATAATAAAATAAAAATCCTTAAAAGTTCACGGCTATGTATAAGGCAATTTTTTACAAATACAAAGAAACTTACAAGAACCAGGGACTACTATAACTATAGTAGGTATACTATAGTAGTTTTTGTAATTTTAGTAGTTTTTAGTACGTTTAGTAGTTTTGCAGTCCCTTACATGAATATATTTTTATTTTCAATAGCTATTTTAATTTTAAAAGTATATATTTAAAATCACAACCAAGATCTTTTCTGTATTTTTGTTCTCTTTTTTTAACTTTCTTACAATATAGATACATAAATTGCACATATTGATCTATAGAATAAGTATGTGTTAATATCCAGCATTATAACAAACATATATTTATTGCTTATTTATTAGCTCATTTTGTCCAGTTATTTATTCACTGGCTAAACTACGTAGTATATCTTAATTTTCTAAGATTTTCTATTTGAGCTTGTTTTTTAGCTTTCATTTTTGTTTAAATTAATATATATTATCTACCATATTTTATTAACTATGTAGAAAATTAAAAACACCTATTTAGAATCTTATAATATTAATTGAAAAATAATACCACATAAAATATAATTTAAAAATTTAACTGAATTATATCCATTAATATGATGATTTCCATTGAATTCGAAATTAATAATTTCACGAGCAACGTTCATTTCAAATTCAATGGAAATCATCATATTAATGTATAATTCATCGATGACGTTAAACATTTAAGAAGCATGTTTGTGACTTTTTTTCGAATTCGGAGAATATTTATTATCCAATAACTGGGTTATTTCTTCTTTATTAA
>JAYRBW010061236.1:0-10434 GCA_036023295.1 Invenusta paracnida | reverse complement strand
AAATGAAATAAAATACTGGTTTTTATCTTTTGAAATAATTTGTTGACTGTAGTATAAGGGGTGGTTTGGCGGCCATTAAAAAAATCTTTTTTGTTGATCACAAAAGGTCTTCAAAAATTTGGGAAAAGTTTGTGAATTTTTGGGATTACTTTTGCATACGAACCCTGTAATAGAATTCCATTTTTTTTAATAACTTTTTGCAAAATGAATACTAATTGTAAATGGATAATTATATATCCTTATTGTTCATTTAATAAAATATTACATAAATAAAAACATGTTGATGTTAAACTTAGTAAAAATATCAGATTTTAATTTTTCATGTGTTCTAGCTTGTATATTACCATTTTGATATTTAGTTTGTTAACATTTTATTTTCTATATTATTAGTGTGTTACTTTATCTAACTCATTTATTCTCACTTCTAAAAATATTCCGTTTGTTTTATTTATTTTGTCTATTTTTGTGATTGATTACTGCAATCTATAGTATGGTGGTTTATATACCTATTTTGAATAATGATGATATCAAATAATTTTTTTGCTTATAGATCATGAGTTTACTTTACTGCTGTATTGCTTGTGATGGTAGAATTCTTTGCCAGCATCAGAATGGTTTCTTAAGATGCATCGATTTTGCTAGAGATTGCCTTAAACAGATTGGCTCTGACAAGCAGGATTCTGAAACAGCGTTTACCAATGAAAAGTGAGTATTATTTAATACTTAATTTTTTTAGATTATTATGCTATTAACAGATTCCTATGCATAGTTTATTAATATAGCATTTTTATTATAAAAAAAGATTCAGATACCGCGGGGTATAATTGAAAATGAATAAGGTCTTAAAATGTACAAGGGCGCCTGTTTATAATATAATTAAATTTATAAAAAATAGTTGCATATTTTTTTCAATTGTTGTAATTAATTCCTATACACTCATTTAATTTATAAAATAATGCGGGAGAAAAAAATAGTTTGGCAGCTTAATTTTTTAACTCGCGTGTAAAATTCTAAAAATCATCCTAGAAGTAATTATCGTTCCAACCATTTAATAATACGTAACATGATCTCACTTTGAGTTGATTAATTAATTATAGTAGAATTGGCATCATATATCGACACTTCAAAGGATATATTAAAAAATGTGGATATCGATGAACTATCGATATAAACGAATTAGTATTTTTAAGTAGATACGTAGAATACTTGTAACATACTACATTGCGTTTATTAGACGCCATAATGAAAACTTATAAAGCGCACTGATTTTGATTTAATGTATAAAGCAATGTACTCAGACTTGAAAGTTATTATGAAATTATATATTTTTCTATTGTTAACCTGTTATAAATACAATCTTTATTAAATACAGAGAAGCTATGGCCTATTGTTGAATTAATTGCGTCATTTAATTAGTAACAATATTGAACATACATGTAAGTCATATGCATATACCATATAATATAATGTATGGAGCTATTGGGTTAAATACCTTACATGATTGAGAAAGCATTGAGTATATGTAGTGTACAACATTATTTTAAGAGAAAACTGCCGATATAAGCGAATTTATTACCGTTAAACTCGTATGTTATCCAAACTAGTATTTAAATAGACAAATTGCTGATATATACGCTATGTCGATATATGCAAAGTGAATTGTAAGGTATCGAATTTTTGTTGGTGAATTAAATTTATGTCGATATATGCGAAGTCGGCATATGCGAATTCTACTCTATTTGCGTTAAAACCCTAAAACAGGAATATTCGTTTTCATAGTCTGAGCTGTTCATTTCTTGCAATAATTACCAATATCTATTTTCTGTTCCTCTTTATATACTTTTATTACCAAGACTTTTTCATTTAAAATATCACACTGATTTGGTTACTTTAATTGGTCATTTAATTAATTCGCATACTTACGTGTATTTTCCTTGTATTTTATAACAAACGTTGATAAATATTTTTGATTGCGTAATTATTATTTTTTTAATAAAAGGACAGTATTAGATAATATTTCCAAACTAGAAGGCTAAATAATCTAAATTCAATATAATATATAGGATGTGCTACATATATCATCGTGTTAATAAAGCTAACTAAATAATTAATATTGGTATGTTTTATTTACTAGATTATTAGATAATCTAGGTATCGAAGAGGGTACCTAGAAATTAGGCCTCAATTCACTCCTAGCTCCTAGTTTTTATTAAACAGACGCTCTTAAAATCCCGAAATATAAGTCAGAAGTATACTCCTAGCTAGGAGACTCCTAACTCTTAGTTTATTAAACGCTGTCTCCTATAAAATGTTCTCTTCATGTTCTCTAGAAGTCTCCTAGCTCATCACTCCTAGCTTTATTAAACATATAGAAATCCCGCAATATTTAGGACCTTAGTCATTTTAGGAGCTAGGATTCTTTTATTAAACGAGACACTGAAATCGAAGCCAGGTCTTCAATCGTTGAGCCATTGAAAAATTTAGTTCTCCATTGGCTGAGGTTGACGGATTTACAAGAACTAAAGGCAGACTTCAATAACTCTTTCCATCATTGACAATTCGACAGAAGACAATTCTCTGATAGCTGGCATTATATCCTGAAAGCATTCCATGGATTTGTCGACAAATACAGTCCTAAAGAAAGCCAGTTGTACTGGCAGCAACGCGCAATCAATATTTTCAGAGTATTCAGTAACTATTAATTGCAACTCGTCGGTTATATCTTGCGATACCAAAAATTTCACAAGCAATGATTCAATCTTCAAATATTACTTAAAGCTGGACTGCAAAAGGTATGACTCAATTGAAACTTAAAAAAATATCGATGGCTTTATAGAAAATGCTCTAGTAAAAATCATTAGGACTATCTGGAAACTATGGCTCCCCAATTCCTACTTCATATCGTGCTGGAGCGCATTTTCCGCTAGGCATAGTGGACCAGATATGAAAGCATGTTTCTGACTTTTTAGAAGTACTAGTTCATAAAAATCGTTAAAACCTTCTCGTGCATTCTTTATAGTCTGACTTGTCGGCTTCGCAGCATATAGCCCGTCCGAATCTGACTTTGAAAGGCCCTGCAATGTTTTTTTTATAAGTTATCAGTATGGGAATACGCAAACGACCAAGATGAAGTCCAAAGATGAATTAAAATGTATTCATTTGCACTGAGCATCCTATTATACACCCTCTCACATTAGCATCAATACCACCTTCCAAGGACTCCTCCCATTCTTTACTAAAGACTCATAATTATCAAGTTTGCGATGAAAGCATGATGCTCGAATTGTCCACCTTATAGTTATGCTCAACTTTAGGATGCTTTTTGAAGTGTTTTGCTATTTTACTTCTTTGCTACTAAATATTTGAAATAACTAAAACAAATATAATCGCAACATAGGTGCCATTTTTCAACCTAAAACGTGTTTGGAGCAGCTATAACCCACACGGCTCGTTGTCCATGCGATTTGCTGAGCAAGTCAAACAATATAATACTTGCTATCTATACGAGTATATTTATCTTTAAAGAAATACAATAAATAATATTTAATAAAACTTTGTTTGTATTTTTTTATCTCTACCTTTTTTGATTTATTTGAAAATGTTTTGTGTTTTAATAGAATATATAATTATTATTATTTTTGGCACAAATGTATTATGCTTCCTGATTATTGTTTAATTTTGTATTTTTTATACAACTGGTTGTACATAGAATCGATTGTTTTTTAATATATATTTCAGCTGCGTTGTTCACGTTTTAATTCGAGATGGCCTCATTTATTTGGCAGTTACAGAGTGTGAAGCTTTAAGGGATCGCGCTGTTGTCTTTCTTCGAAGGGTAAAATTGCTATTATTTATCGCATTATTGTCATCTACACATTTTATGTACATAATTAAATACGAAATTATGTGAATTTTGTTCAATATATGACCTTTTAAAATACTATATTATTTTGTTTTGTTTTCATTTCTTTCTTAATATAACGTTTATTTTAGTTGTAATTTTGTGGTGTTCTAATTAATATTAGCTTACTCGATTATTTCTCCCATTGTATAACTTTATTATAACAAATGTTTTCACTTACTTCAGGTCTACACTAATTTCTCAGCTGACAGTGCCTTACTTAATCGTGCAGCTTACTCCCAAGAGAATGAACTTCAGTATGATTATGGTCGAACTTTGGCTAAAGAAATGGTAAATAACTTTGCATTTTTCTATTGATAAACATTTTTAAACTAATAGTGGAGATTTTGTAAATATCAATTTAAATGTTAATTAATAGGGATGACTATTTGTTAAATATTAATAAAGTATACTCGATATATCACATTAGTAAATTTAATAAAAACTAGAAAAATATGTGTAATTTTTAATACAATAATTTCATGCAAATTGCTATATCATTACATAATTGTTCGGCTTTTTATCGTTTAATTTAAAACTCAGAGTAATTACATGGGTTTAACCAATATTTCAAAATATAGGTACCACGAAAATGTAAATATTAAATTTATAGATTACTAGATTTCGTATACTTTGCTTTCTCTTATGTTGTATGACTGGAAAATTTGATTTAAATTAATTATCACTATTTGTTTTGGGAATTTTTCTTTGTTGTTAATTTTGTATAATTATACTTGTTTCAATAACTATTTACCTATTGGAACACCTGTATATAGAAATAAATAACCATTTCATTCGTTGTGTAGTAATTCACTGGTAATTTAATAGTTTGTGATAAAAATCGTATTTAACTAAATTGTTATACATACATATATATATAAATCTGTAGTTGACATCATACAGAAACGACTCGTGTTTTGAATGTATACATTTTAATTATATATATTAAAATTCCTCGAATCAACTGTAGATTTCATTTCTTATATTTATTTGTAATTTCAACGAAATCTAAAAAATCGTTTTTGTACTACTGCTCGTCTACCTCTGCTTGTGAGTAGTATAATGATAATAAATATTTGTTTTATGCATAACTAAATAGATAAAACAGAAACAATATATTTATTAATGATGCAAGCATAGAAAATTAATATATATATATATCCAAGCATATTAGTACTTTTTAATTTACAATAAAAGTACATACATATATGTACATGTTTTAAAGTTAATATACAAATTAAAATTATGAATATGATGAAATAAGAATATATAACAAAAATATATTTTTTTTATTTTTGTTGTGAAAATATATAAATTACCTTTAAGCTATTGTTTTACATTTGGAAAAGCTAAACATTGAGATTTTTAGTGATTACTACAGCCAAAAACGGAAAAATCTATCACTTCCTGGCATTTTCAATGTTAAAACATTTGCCAGGGTAGACATGAATGGCGCCCGTCCATCTAAACAAAATCACAATAATAGTAATTTATTTCTTAATCATCGTGTAATATACATATTGATTATTTTATTATTAATTAATTATAAAATGATACTTGTTATAAATAAATACTTATCGTAGTTGTAGTTAACCAATAGCTATCAAAAATAGATTTTATTTATTGTGGAGTCAAAATCCATAGCAACGCCCTAGAGTCGTTTCTCTATGTGTACTCTATGGTTGACATCCTACTTGTCTTTCTTATTTGTTCAGATGGTAACGTATATTATATGCACTGCATTCACTGTATCTTATAAAATGTTTCAATTTTTCGCATTTATTCTGAATAAGGCTTGCACGTTAATATATTAATTAGTTTTGTATTTGTTACAAATATAGTCATTTGTATGTAAATAATTACTACTATTTCTCTGTTATACTAGAATTGAGATTTTTTAATTAATCATCAAGAAATTTTTAATATAAAGAATAGGCATACTTATTAATAAAAAATATATATAACTTGTTCATTGTTTGTTCAAGGATGGTTTCTCAAGAATTCAGACGAACAGTAAAATGGGTCATCTCCAGGATCAGGTGGAAGAGGTTCGTGGTGTCATGACTCAGAACATCCAGGCGATGATGGAGCGAGGGGAACGTCTTGAAGATATTGTGGATAGAGCTGAAGAGTTGCATGGGGCCGTAAGTCTTTTGTTTACATTTCTTTTTTTCGATCGACTAACTATCGACCATGAATAATATTTCAGATCATTATATTGATAGAATGTATTGTAAGCTGAATTTTATTTACAAGCTTTAAGGATATTTGAAGTATTACTTAAATTCATCAATTTTTTAACTTAATATAAAATCAGGTAATTAGAAACCATTTTTTAATTTGGCGATCACCGCTTGCTAGTTTTTTATATTTTATTTCAATGAACAACGTGTATTTATGGTTTTATATGTTGCAGAGCGGTTGAACCAATCTATTAATAATTTATACATAGATTTTTTTTAATATAGACTATTTTGAAATGATTTATCTGATATTTTGGCAAAAAATTGTTTAAAAATCCATATTCGTTATACATCATTACGTACATTATATACATTCGTACATCTTATTTTCGAAAAAGGTGTATTTATAAACGTAACAAATTTATGCACGCTATACTTTCTTTGTTATTGGACTTAATAAATCATTTAATGATCATAATGAACATAAATAAATTATGAGAATTTTAAAAATATTTAATGCTATATAATTGCAACTTATTTATATGCAAATTATTGAAATATAATGATTTCTGTACAATTTTGAACTTTGTATATAGTTTATCAGTTAAATTGGATGTATCCAACAATTTAAAATGTTAAAATACCATCTCAAATATTTAAAAAGAATGAAGTGTTACATAAAGAGGCGAACAAGACACACTATCGTTTATTAGCGCGTCTCTCTGCAGAGTAATATTCTTTTATATAAATATTGGATATAGGGGGTACATTACGTAAAGTGACACTTTACAAATGTTTAAGCAATATTTATTTACATTTTAGTATTCTTGCTTTCACATTATTTGATAGTTTAGTAATTGCATTTCTGGAAGTGTAAATTGTTTCGGTAATGCGTGTTAGTATTTCAATATCTTGTTATTAAACACAATATTTAACAATTATAATATTAATACATTATTTGTACTCCTCGACTTTCTTATATATGTAGATTTCGTTCAGGGACATAGTCCACTGAAACATATTGATTATATATGTATGCATAATATACACAGGTTTTACAAACACACTATTACAGTCATTATCGATGTGTATCGTACGACCATGGAATATTAAATACAGAATTTTACTCTGTTGCATACGACTGTATATGGCGCTGAGTATGTGCCGGTCACAATGCCGTTTTCGATAGATTGCATTACAATGTTCTAATTTTGTGTCTTTATAGTTGTTTTGTCTATATTTGTTTATATATACATCATATGTAATTTGATATATCTTTAAATCCTTAGCGTACGTTAGCGATATTGGTTTATTTTATTTTGTCATTTTGCTTTATTTAGTTATTATAATATATTGATTTTATATAATTAACTTAATGCATTCTAAAAATGTGTCTAATAATAACATTAAAAGGGATTAATTAATGTGCGAATGATATTATATGTTTTTTTCGTACGGGTACGTGGTGTGCACGTTTTATCTTATTATAATATTATTAACAATAACTTTACCTACATTTTACTTATCAGATATTTAAAAAAAAAACATAAAATCACTGCATCATAAATTTTATTTAATCGTTATTTCTCTCTTCTTTTTTAAAGCTTATTGTTTTATTTCTAACTAAAATAATATTCAATTTTAATAATGTGCGAATCATATTTTCTCGATATGGTATAGATGTCATAAGATACACGTTTAGGTTATTCTGAAATCGAAAATTATGTTTTGATCATTTATTATTAGATATATTTGATTTAAACGACAAAAATGGTATTTTCATATTTACACAATGTAATGTATACAAAATAGCTATTAGCCTATGTTACCGAAACAGACTAGATTGGTGTTTTCTAGTAGATTTGAAGTCTAGATATAGGGTATAAGCCTTGATGTTTAGGATTTAAAAGAGCAGGTCAATGTTTAGCCATAATGTTTTATGTCGATGTTCCAGATTTTGTAAGATTTTATCCGCAGATGTTCACTGAAATTTGTTATTCGAATTCATTTATCATCGTCACTATTGTTAACATACTCATATATTTAATTTCACATATATAGATCGATTATTCAATTAACTTTGCATATTGATCTATACTATATTCCATAGTATATAATATGTGTATATATGGTTTATACCATATACGTATATTAATTATATGTCTATCTATGCTCACCAACAGTCCACAGCATTTAGTCACACTGCGCGTAAAGTGAAGAAAAAAATGTGGTGGGAGAACTTTCGAATGAAAATGATTCTGGCTGCAGTTGTCACGGTAATAGTTATAGCCATTGTTATCTTCATTCTCTGGCAAACTGGGGTATTCAATGGAGGTGGAAGCCCGCCATTGCCACCGCAACCATCAACAACACCTTTAGCGATGACAACGGCCCACGTGACAACGCGAAATCCTCCTGCAACAGCCCCAGTATCAACAAATGCGCCAATAACAACTACGTCAGCGCCTCAAGGGAACACAACGTCATATCAAGCGTAATATATAAGTTAATTTATATTTATGTGTTTGCACGTGTATGCAGAGTTTTGATTTTCTAAAATTATACTTACTTTTGTTTTGTATTTCACTTTTAATTTATTATATTTGATTTTTTCTTGTTTCTGTACATATAACAATTCAGATTATGTACAAATCATCGTATGCCTATATAAATATGTATGTATTGAAATTTACATTTTTATGAAAATAAATATAATTTTTTTACATAATATATAATTTTGTCATACTTTCATAATATAATATGTAATCACAAAATGTGTGTGTGGTACATTTACTTTTATTTTTATATTAGACAAAATATACTTATACAGCTCTAACAAAGTCTGTAACATAGAAAATACTTTTATTATACATTAGTAGGTAAAAATGTAAACATTAATATATCTAGGGGTTATTGTTTCAATGAACAGATTATTAGCAACAGAAATACGTAATGTAAGCAATTATTTAAGCGGTTTAATCACAATAAAAAATAATCTGATGATAATGATTATCATAACTAATCAATGGATTAATACATTTGCTAAACAGAGACAAAATTGTTGTATTACACGTCTTCAAGGGTTTTGGCCCCTATTTCCCTGCTGTCCATGTACTACATTTTAATCGCCACAATAATAGAAATTGCCTTCTCTGGCGATAAAGGAGCATATATATCCGCCTGAGTGATCAAGGCATCGGAATCATGATTTTAGGAGGCCAATACATCTCTACAATGGATCGTATTCGTTTGTGACATCTATTATGTCTATATTCAGACTGTCAGTGTCTCTTAATTAGGGTTGTTAAAAGCCATTATGTTATAGTGGGTATCCACTAACTGATCCTAGGAGCCACCCATTGGCGATAGTTCCATTGCGAAAATTATTAAGTAAGTTCACAGTTTTCCCAAATAAATGAGTCGTGTGTACTTCATGGCCACCTTGCAATTAAATTTGTTATTATATAATTGCTGTTGCAAACTATGACGGTTAATCGAATGAAATAATTTTTTTCGTTCATCATTAAGTGAAATACTTGAAATTATGAGTTCCGCATCTATTACACCAAATACAGTTTTGAAACCATGAGCTCTTGTAAAACTGCTTGGTTGTAATCAGAAATGTTAGCTACATTATTTGGGAACTAGGTTTTAAGATTATATGAAGGAGATAAAGCATTTGAAACTGAGTCATCAACGATTCCTATAACATCTTTCATTTCTTTAAGGATTTCTTTAGGAAACCTATAAAAGATCGTGCAGGTAATTTCGTAGGAATCTAAAGGATCCAAAGAAAAATCAAAAGGATATCCTATAGGATCGTATAAGATTCAACAGAAATATATTCTAAATGAAACAAATATTATTCAATACTACTTAAGGTATATTGAGTAGTATGATTATCAAACTTGTTATAATTTCTACGTTTATTATAATAATTATTTACCAATGAAATTATATTTGTAACATTATTTTGATGTATTTCATCTTTTTTTCAGTAAAAAATTGTATATATACTTTTTTACTTATAACTATAATTATTTACATTTTGTTGTACATTATTACTAATTCAAATCGAATAATAAATATAAAGCATAAAAATGAATACAAGTTATAATTCCATACCAATTTAATAATATGTGTGTTACAAGCAATTCTATCAATTAAACTAGCCATAATTATTCAATATATATATTACATTATAACACTTGAAAGATATTATAAAGCACTATGTTATTTACCTAATATTTTTCTCATTTAATGATATTATCTAGAGATTTGGGAAATAGTTTGAAGTCTGATAATTCTCGCATTTTTATTATATGATTGATAAGAAAAATATATTGTGCA
>JAYRBW010061235.1:0-10434 GCA_036023295.1 Invenusta paracnida | reverse complement strand
GCAAGTCATCAAATGTCTGTCACTTCACTCTGCAAGTCATCAAATGTCTGTCACCTCACTCTGCAAGTCATCAAATGTCTGTCACTTCACTCTGCAAGTCATCAAATGTCTGTCACCTCACTCTGCAAATCATCAAATGTCTGTCACTTTACTCTACAAGTCATCAAAGTTCACTCTAGACGAAGTATGAACCAAGTTTAGCCACCTTTACTGTGCGACATGAATTTCTTTAAACTGTAACTAAGGCTCCATTTCTAACCACTGTTTTTCATGTCATACGTAAATATATACGAAAATATTTTCTGGAAATATTATTGAATCATAGTAACAATTTAAAATAGGATATATTATCAATTATAATTATTACTTATATGTTGATATACCCCGGATTTTTTAAATATTGTTGGCATAATTCTGACTGAATATTTACTGAAATATATAAGAATATATCTTTCAATTGTAACTCACATAAGCCTCGTCAGATTTAATGAGCCATTCTTTTTCGCTTTCAAACAAAGAAAATTGTATCACCGAATATTTGCTCGGCAAAAGGCGACTCCGAGGACACAATTTATAAAATTTCTTTTTGATATCGTCATCAAATTTGAGAGAATAAAAGGTCCAGATCACTTTTGCGTGATCAGCAGGTTTACCTTTGTTTATGAAAGATAGTCTTGTAAACCTTAAAGCAACTTTCTTATCTTCACTAGTGGAACACAGTGGTGCAGGAGATGCTTGTAAATAAGGTAATAGTTTTTTGTTGAATAAATTTCTCAATAATTCCATTTTTGCTATTGGCTCCACTGTTCCACGATAGAGTAATTCCGGAGGTTCTTCTGATCTTGTAGGTATATTTAGTAATTCAATTTTCACCATATCATAAATTTGGCGAAACTGAAGGTATTTCAAGTCAACGTCGATTGAACCCAACTTGTAATAGTAACTGCCGAAAAAGAAGTTATTCCCAAAAGCGGAGGTATAAAGTGTAACAAGAGGAAATCTCCTTTGTTTATATATTAAAGATTTCTTCATGTCTGGAGTAGCTGGTAGCAAAGCCATATTATCAATACTTTCAATAAATTCATCCAATAATTTAAGTATCTCCTCTTTCATGATCCAGGACTTCCCATGGACAGATTTTCTATAGTCGTTGAACCATTCTTTTATACAAACATTTGCTGTTGTATCTCTTTTTTCTTGTTCTTTTCGGAATGTGGAATCTTTCAACGAGTCTGCATTTGTCTGAGGTGGCGATGATTCTGGAATAAAAATGCAATGCATCTTATTACGGTATCGTTGTATATATTTATAAAAGTAAGATATAAATAACTTTTAAGTAATTTATATAATCCAATATAATTGTTTCTTCATCGCATGACTTTACATTAAAGAAAACTAATACGAACTGTAACTATCAAATTACAGAAATACTCATTATATTTTGAAGATGTCAATAAATTTATCTTAAAATCTCGTAAACGTATCCAGATAAATCATGAATTTCTTATATTACTTTAACTATAATATAACTTTACCGGTAACTATTTAAATATTAGTTTGACTTTTCTCCAAAATAAATCAATTTATCAATGTTTGATTTGGTCCCATCCTAGTTTCTCCTCCAATGTATGATGGATAAAGGATTGCTGCAGAATGATTGAGGGATATACAGAGGAAATTATTCAGCTTTGTACCTGAGGGCGAAGCTCAATGGCATAAGCTGAGTAATTTCGCGGGGTATTCTTGAATCATTCTGCTGTCATCTTTTATATGTTTTACAGAATACTATGTTTATTATAGCCTATAAAATCTCTAGGGCAAATTATTATTGTTATAAAATTTTAAATTTTAAAATGATGTCAATACTTTCAATAGTTTCAATAGTATCTATAGTTTTGTAAAAGTGAAACGAAATTGATTCTTTTTTATCTTATTTGTTAAATGATGGAATTGATAACATCCAAGGACCTTTTGCTTTGTTTTGTTTAGACCAACAGTTACCACAGAGGCACAGCGACACATTATCGGCAACAGATGTAAATCGCAGCATTCAAAATCATGTACCAGCTAACACTTAGAATCAAGCAAAATGGGCAAAAAATACGCTTTACGACTGATTAATGAAAAGGAACACAAACATTCTCTCCACAGACCCAACCAAACTGCTGTTTCGTTCGGAGGATGGGCATTCCACACTTTCAAATATTACCAAATCAACATTGAATACACTTCTGCGTTTCTTTTTCTTCGAAGTACGCAAGAAAAATGGATCAAGTTATCCAAGTTCAACGCTCAGATGTCTTTTTTCTGGCATCAACTACTGGTTATAGCACATGAGAAATGTAAGCAGTGGAATTTGTGGTCCGATCCTTGTTGTCATGACGCTAGAAAGACTCTTGATAGCGCAATGAAACAAACATAAAAAATGGTAATAACCCGCCTAGAAAACGAGCAGCTCCCATCACTTCAATCCAAGAATCAAGACTCAAGATCGAGGATATCTTGGTTCGGACAATACAAAAAAACGTATCGAACTGTTCCATATTTGCTGTCTATTCATTGCTGTCTCCGAGGTAAGTTTTGGGAAAATAAGTTTGGGAGAGTTAAGTTTTGGGAAAATAGCCAGTGGAGCCTCATGGCCTTACCGGATGACACAGAAATTCTGATCTACACGGATAGGTATTCTAAAACGTACAGACACGGTTTAAAGGACCCTCTTGTTGAACCCAAAACTGAAAATATTTCCCTCTCATGACCCAAACTGGTGCCCTTTCAGGTTAAACAAAAATCTGGTATCTTTGAGACCACAAAATTGCACAACTAATGCTCTCTTCTTGCAACCTGCACAGAGCTGTACAACTCATAAATGGTATGTGAATTCACCTCTTGGACATAATACATTATCGATGTCTTTTCGGGCGTTAATGGAAGCTGCTGGGAAGGACGACGAAAATTACACCAACCAGAGTGGACACAGAACAACTGTTGCACGTATAATGGAAGCATCTGACGACAAACAACTGGCCAAAGCGACTACTGGACATCGTACTGACTGTGTCCATGTATACAGTGAAGTCAACGAAAATCGTATGAAAAAAGCGTCAGAAATACTGGCATGTTCGGAGCCAGCTGGAACAAGCGAATTTGTATCCGGGGAATGTTCTAGAACTGTTTCAAGTCAAGTTATGTCGGAGACGGTTTTACAAGCTCCATTTCAAGCAGTGGGAACCACCGTGTCTGAAATCATGAAAATCATTCAGGCCCAACCCAAGAGAGTTAGTTATTGAAGACCGCATGGATCGACCATTGAAATAGATTTTTGACTTTATCGTTATAATTATTGTTTTCTAAAATTACTATTATTGTTATTGATTTTTGACTTTATCGTTATAATTATTGTTTTCTAAATTTACTATTATTGTTATTGATTTTTCCAGTAAAATTGACCAAGGTCAAATTACATTATTGAAAATACAAGGGATTTTGAATACTGTTTTAATATACTATAGATAAATAGGTATTCTGTAACTTAGAATAATGAAGGAACGCTATAAAATACTATAAGAAGCAATCAATACTGAAAGTGAGAAATAGCGGTATCGATAGAAATAACAATTTAAATTATGTCAATTATTTGCGTCATAGTATTATAGTAATATATAGCTTTTAATCTATTTAATATCTGTCTCTCACTGCCAAGTTATTCTTTGTAATACACGTCTATGGAATGAATCTCCGAAGATTTGTAAACAATAAAGTTTTTTACAGCAACACAGGCTTTCTGTTTCTTTTATAAAGATACAATTATTATAATATTTACAAAAAATAATATCTGAAGAAAAAAATTACATTTCGTGAAATTATCACTAAGAAAATCAATAAAACCAAAAATCTAGTGTTATACAGCGGCTTCCGTAAATGCTTAATATTTTAATAGGTTGGACGTTCTGATTTGTAGATTGACATTGTCCACGGACTTACTATTGCGAGTAGCCCTTCTGCTGTCCAGATGCGGTCATCAATGATGAGTTCTCTACTGGACGCCCATCCTCACCCTCAGTACCCAGATAAGTCTCGATACTCTGCCAGCTCTTGGTACCGGCCAGCTGCATCTTGGAGACAAAAGTGAGAGGTCGGGATCGATGACAAGTTCACGAGAAATTCTAAGAATAGTTAAAATGGTTTCCCAGCATGAAAAACACGAGGTTGAGAGGAG
Source organism: Invenusta paracnida (assembly GCA_036023295.1). Taxonomy (NCBI): domain Eukaryota; kingdom Metazoa; phylum Platyhelminthes; order Proseriata; family Coelogynoporidae; genus Invenusta; species Invenusta paracnida. The sequence continues at coordinate 6,218 of JAYRBW010061235.1, read as the reverse complement.
GTGGCTTCAGTATATCCGCGAAAAATGTCTTTTCAAAAAACACATTCAATTAATATGTCCATTATTTCTTAAACAATCATAAATTAATAAGATTCTGACGAAAAACTGTTTCTAACTGCTTCTAAGTGATTCAAAGGCATGCAGGAAGGTGTCGACAAGTGATGTTTAATTTCCTTACTAAACTTACTTTTTAATTGTTATCAGTGTTGTTATAACCATTGGTTGAACTTGTAAAATAATGTTCTCAATATACAATGTTTCGTATATTAATATTCAAATAATAATTAGAAATAGAACACAATTGAATATGTTCTAAATAGTATTGCCAACCCCCTCCCTCCCCTTCTTAAATCCTTTGTCAACCCCCTTGTGAAATAATATTCACAAATAGAAATACTACTAAACTTTAAAGTGTTGATTTAATAAAATTAATGTATACAAAACATTAATTAAATAGAGTAACAATAAAATACAGCTGAAAATAATGCAAATAACCAAGTACATTAATTTTCTGACAACTTATCTATATTATATTTCATTAAGCAATTAGTTCGAGTATTTTTCAGCATTATGAAAACATTGATATCGTATTAAAAAGGGAGATTATAATTAATAACTCCACTTTTAGACGAAGTCATCATATTCCATTAATCATATAATTATAACAAAGTCAATATGATTTCTATACAAGTAATTCCCCCAAATGAAGGCAAAATATTAAGCATACTGAAAATCTCATTGACTAAACGATAATTAATCATTTGAAAACATCTAGTTTGATAGTGTACCAGTTCAATAGTGTAATCGTCTTGTGCCAGTTCTCAATATAAGACTTAGACAATTTTTTTTAATTCTAATGAATTAAGTTTTTATACACAATAGTAATATCATAAAAACTTAACAGTTGTAATATAAAAATTACTTCACAAGCATTACAAAAAAGGACCTACACTTTTATAGCTTAGAAAAATAAATTATTTCACTTTAAGAAAAGATTTACCGAGCAAGCATTATGCATATGCACACATTAAAAATGATATATATAGAATATTTAATCGAATAACGAAATTGATAATACAAAATACAATATTAAAAAGTCATAAAACGTTAAATAAAGTTAACATTACTTCATAGAATATAGTAAAAACATTTCAACCATAACAATAACGGAGTTCTGAAGCAATTGGGGAGATCATGCATTAATAATATCTGTATATAGCAAGCAGTTAATTGGTTTATTAGTCTAACTAACAATGTTTCAATCAAAAGATTTAAAAATATTCACATTTAATAATTTGTTTATTAAAAATGAATATTAAATATAATTATAAAACCAACATATTATAATATATTGAATACGCAAAAACTATTGTAACAATTTATTACTATTGAATGCTAGACTATAAATGCAAATTCTCTTATATACCTAAACACAGATTCACGACAAATTCAATAATTACGAAAAAACTCCTAAACATTTGATAGACATTCTTCAAATTTATAAAACGTTTTGTCAAAAACTAAATTCAAAATAAATGGGAAAATTCCAAAATATGAGTCTGTAATACTAGACTTGTTTTTTTATATATTCGACTAACACAGCATTGGAAAAATCATATTCCAAGGAGTTGGTGACTCTCATAATTCATGAATAAATAAAAACTCGTGATTGATAATTCAAAATATATTTTTAATCTCCCCATTTATTTTTAATACATAGTGTATGTAAACAAAATATTAAATAGCATTGTTTTAAGATAAAATCAGTGTTAAAAATAAATATTGTACAATGATTATAATTAGCGTTATTGTGACAAGTATATTATAGATATGAACCACAGAACTAGTATCAATATAAATTGTAATTATAAATGTGGTAAAGAAAACGATTTAAATAAAAAATAAAAACAAGCAGTTGTGCAATAACTGCAACTATTCAAGATTGTTTATTTTTTTATTGTAACTATAATTACTGTAATTTCAAATTATTTACTCATAACACCAAAAAATTGAATTCACTTCAAATGTCAGTAAATAACAATCGTAAAGAGAATCACAAGCAGCACCGTTGTTACCGAATAGGTAGGTAATTATTAGATGATGTGTTAGTGTATTTGCAACCAAAACTTAAAATGCCAGCATCCACTATTACGAATATCACATTGAAGATAATTTTAATATTAAAAATCAATCAAACAAACGCTTATGACTACAGCAGAAGTTGCTAGAGAGTGGCAGCACTAAGATACTAAAATTTAACTTACTTGTTGAGCTAAACTGGACATACCAGATCCAACATCATTAATTATGCTTCCATCTTTCACCTAGATATTGCATGTAGATAAGCAGATACAAGAGAACATCTATGTTGGCATGTGCTGTGTACTTTCAAAAATTAGACACTAATTCCAAAGCGTATGGCAATGCTATGTTAAATATAAAGCTATGGATAGCGAATAATATAATCATAAACACAAATGTCCAATCTGAGAAATTCAATAATTAACTTAATCGATGCCATTTTATCAGATATTCCTGTTTTGCTTTAATCTTGCGAAGCATTTAAATATTGATTGCCTCGCAAGACTAATATAAAGCACCGGAAAAGTTCCAAGAAAATGGCGGCGATAGAAAACCAAACTTTTCTATTGACATAAATGCATTATTAAAAAATTTCAAGGTTTATAGAAAATTTATATTGCATCATTCAATATCAATGTATAAACCTTGAAAATTGGTATATTGGTATTCAAAAGTAGTATCTAATCGAAAAAATATCAATATAATATCGATAAAAGGACTTTTATGAGTACTTTAATAAAAAAATTGATCAAACGCACTATCATAAGAAGAAAAACTTGAGATAATTATGAATATAACTAAAATAAATACATTTACTATTAAGTATAGGCTTCCCTTTTTTAATAATAATTAATCAAGCATAACTTAATAAACATATTAAGTAACGCGGATTTAAATATGGCCTGATATAGGACTACATTTGCAATAACCTTAGCTGTAGGTTAGCAATTCATAATCAAAAGCCAAACTACAACTTCGGAACAAATTAATATTACGATAATACTCGTACAAATAATATCCCAATATCCCGTCATTATAAAATAAGCTATCGCCAAACTTTCCTTTTTAATGCTAAGAATAAAAGCGTGTTAGTCTAACAATGTATTCAGGAAAAATATACATTACAACGAAGAGAAAAGAATCATATAACTATAGAGGCAAATAAAAGAAATTCGGAATACGCTCTTGCCAAAAATAGACACGTTAATATGCATTTTTAATTTAAGATAATAATAATTCAGATTGCACTAAATTATCTTCTAATTGCAAAAACAAAATATACTTCGCATCTCACTTAAATCGATAAACCTAAATCACTGACATAGTTTCTACATTAATAAAAAGAACAGGTCAAAATTAGAATCAAATCAAATTAAGCTAAATACCCGTATATATAGCTCATATATTTTCTACATGTTAAGCATTTTAAATAACAAAATGAAAATGCTTTGAAATACTAGAAGCCCTTATCTTTGAAATCAATAATTATAATTTAAAGGGAGAAAATATTATGTTTTAAAACGAATTCTTACTAATACCTATTAAATAGAAATTATGTATGCATATTAATTTAAACTATAAAATTATGCATTTTTATCGAAATATAACATGTACTATAAAAATACAGCAATTAATTATCATTCAATCTACAAATGTGTGTATAATAATACGATTAAAATATTTTACAACAGAGTAATAATATATGTTAACCGTCCCAAACTTATACTACAATCAATAAACATGTGCATGATTGACAGGTCATTATGCAGAGCGGAACTGGCACAGTAATCATTCAGTTCATTATAAAGTACTCACCTTCGAGACTACTGAGTTCATACCAGTCGAGACACTGTCCAAATAGTGTCCCTCTCGTACCTTGAAGTTACCATGCAAAGAAAGAAAGCCCAGCAAACAACATCAAAAATAAAGACACGACATAGGTACATTAAATAATAGAAGGTACAATACTAAATAGTGGATACAACACAGATACTTTACGTGGCCAAGGAAAACGGGATTAAACAGAAATAAATCAATTAAAAATTAAATACAGGTACAACATGAAAACTAAAGATTAATAACTATTCCTATTAAGTATATATTACCAAAATATTTGTAAAAATAAATTTAAAAAATTCATTGTTGGGTAAATTAAACAAATAAAAAGAATTCTAACGACAATTAGTCAAAACTGAATACACATAGTAATAGTATATTACCTACTATCAAAATGTCCCAATCTTGAATTAAAATAGTTTTATTTGAGAAATATAGGTACCTACATAAATTTTCGCAAATAATAATTAAATAAAACTATTCAAATAAAAAGAAAAATGAGTAAAAAAATTGAAGGGTCTGAAAAAATGTTATTAATTATCTACAAACGATTTATTTAAATAAACATAATTAATACTTAACTCGTTTAATTAACGGAACCGGTATTGCGGACAAGTGGCGTTAAAATTATAAACTTGTACAAAATTGTACAATTTCCTTTAACTTCAATGGAAAAAAGTCAAAAAACTTGCTCACAGAAAAGGTTGCGGGCGAGTAACAGACAACACTAATTATTATAATAGGAAAAGTTAAAAGTATTTATCAAATTATGACGACAATAACCAATAAAAGGCTAACACTACATTATACAACGTAAAGTCAAAGTAAGGTACAATGCAGAATAAGCTTTAACTCACCCTATCCTGTACATTTCTACCGATCTGTTTGGACTTTTGTGTGGCTGTAGAAGCTATACTAACTGTTTTCTTGGCAGCGACAGAGGCGAACTTGGTAGCACCTAGGGCAAAACTCGACCAACTCTGTGAGGAAAAAGTAGAGTTCAAATTTAAATTCTTGGCATACAAACCATCCAAAATTATAAAATCCTAACCGAAAAGAATTTTACTGGTTAGTCATGCATGCATGGCAGTAAATAACCATTTACATGGATTCTAAAAATAGTTATTTAAAAATCTAATTTTAAACACACAAGGGGTGCCCTCAACACTTCTAACAATGTCAATTCAACGATAAACGGTTGAGTCTATAGTCCACACTGACAACTCACCGATTGCAGTGTCTTGAGGGTACCATTGTAGTAATCCTCATCATTAGAAGCCGGAGCCGGGGAGCTACCGAAACCAACGTACTTTCCACCCTGACTGGGAGGCAAGTTACTGGAAGACACAGAAAAACACACGAGAGTCACTGTCAATTGGAATAGATCAATTATAGAACTAGATATGCGATTTTAAGTTAAGAATAAAAAAACGACATGTGTGCCCCAATACATGTCTGATTATAGGCACGTAAATATATACATATACATATTACGATTTATGGAAGAGTCAAGAGATAAAGTAATGAGGTTACATACATACTGTAAGCAAATGCATTCTAGTTTATTACTACATACAGTATTGTAAAGCTGATTTATGAATTTGTTAACTATAATAAAAAAACCATTCTTTTCTGTTAAAGAAATATACACAATATGGCCTTTAAATAAAGATAGAATAATTGTTTCAAGATTCATGTACGAGTACATAAAGATTTTGGGAGTAAAATATGAATAAATTGATTATTTCTTACTTAAAATATAATTTACAGATATTTTAAATATTTCTGAATACTTAATCAATTGAATTTTGCATATTACAAAAAATGTACAGTATATACACACAAATGAAAAAAAATTTGGTTATATTAATCACATTCTATTAATATATATTATTCAAAACATATATAAGTACATTTTGGAAAGAAGTACAAACTGATAAAAATATGATAACCTTGTGCTATTAAAATTATATATTTGGTTTTTACAAAGCAGAATTATAAATTACCTCATATATTCAAGAATTCTTGTTAAGATATCCTTAGACTTTCAGTTAAGCCCGAATAGTATTTAATAGTAATAATTGAATAAATATTAAGTTACTACATCAAACTTTTAGGACATCATAAAATACAAATACAAAAGCTATTTTTGATAATTATAATATAATAACATTATAATATTGTAGCAGGGTTGCAACCATAGAAATTAATCAATATATATATATAGAATGGCAATCTAAAATATTTCCATTGAAAATACTGTACATTTTGAGTTTGTGGTCAACATATATTATTTAAAA
>JAYRBW010061234.1:0-10435 GCA_036023295.1 Invenusta paracnida | reverse complement strand
ATGTCATTGGGTCTGAACAAGAAGAAGAAGAATAATGACGAAAAAAGTCGATGTGTGCACCTTGATATCTTGGGTTCTATAATAGTTATGAAGTTGAAAATTGACTCACTGATACGTTTTTGGCGGCGCTTTATGATAGAAGTTAAATCATTTCAAAATATAAATTAGTTTTTAAATAGTAGCGGTTTAAAAAAGGATCGTTCTAGTGGTATTCTAATATACCTTCTGTACGTAGGTTGCTCGCATGAGCTGCATGAGCTGCATGAGCTAACAACCTACTGTCTCTTTTCCACTGTGTTTCGACTGCAAGAATCGATACATTATCAAAGTCAATTCTGTGCTAACTTTTATATGCATGATCCGCTAAGGCAGACTTTTATTGTATTGTGTCATGTCTTATTGACTTGTATTCTCACTTAAGATTCGTGTTAGTCACTGTATTTTCACTTTGTTATTAGCCTCTGAGGAAGGTACATGGTACCAAAAATTGAGGCAATAAACTTTGCATGTGTTGTGGTTCTAAATTAACCTTCTTATTATATATTATTTATGCCAACACAAAATATTTATCTTATAAAGATATATAAGTATATAATGAAGAGTAATAATATAAGTATGTTTTGTATGTCGTAGATACTTCTATACTATTGAAAATATTTTTGCCATCAAAATGAATTTGAAATAGACCAGAGAATTTTTGCTTTACAACGCGAAGTTATATGAAGTCTTAATATTAGTGATAATGTATTGACTAAATATATCTCCATCAGACGTTCTTCTTTTGATTTAAAACTATTTTTGTACATGTCCTAAATTTTAAACCAGCGCTTGGAAATATAATGCTGAGCTTTTTCTGCATAAAAATTTAACACTATTAAGCAGCACTCATCTCACAATGCTATCAAAATAAACGAATTCAAATCGACTGGTTAATTATTGAGTTGTAGCTAAAAAAAGTTAATTTCAATGAATAGCCTTTGGTAAGCAACAAGACATAGAAAAATTGACATTATATCTCTATATCAACATATGTAAGTACGGTCAATATTTATTTCCTAAACATATTAATTCTTTTTCCAGGAAATGTTGATGCAAGAATGTTATTCTAGCAACTCCCTCTGGTGCACTGGACGAGCAAAGCTGTCGACGGTGACAGCTTTGGCCAAGAGCTGTCGAAGTGGCGCTTGTACCTCCCCTCAATCACCCCAAAATTGACACGTCACCAGTAATGACCTTCTACATTTTATCACACTGTCGTTGCCATATCAATCATTACATTTTATCAAGCGTAACTCATCGTCACGTGTTTATCTAATCAGTCATCAAATTAGTGTAGTAATTTTATTGGGTTCCATATTACGTAAATATCAGTTAATATTTACGTCATCAATTATATCGATCACTTTGGACCAATCATAATATAATAATACAGCTGAAAGTTGAATTGAGGAGCCTAAGTATATAACATTTTTAAAAGTAACTGCAGTATAAGTAATTGCCGAAGCGATAAGCAATACTGATGGGTTCAATTCCAACAAAATAGGCATGGAAATGTGTCCGACGTTATGTGTAAAAATAGAATGCCACATGTTTGTAGTATCTTAAAACAAAGTTATTTTTAATGGTTCTATATAGTTGAAATTCATTAAAATAAGTAATCAAATTTTGTTTAATTCGATCGCCAAGAAAATATTGTTTTTAACATTTGTAACGACCGTAATCATAGATAAATTTGGACTCGTTAATTTTAAATGTTGCTTAATGAGTCATTATATTATCAACTTGTAATTAGTTAACTTATCTTAACTGATCAGCGAGGATGTACCTACATATTTGTATCATACAATGTCATCTCTATGACATGGGGCTTGTTTATTTTAAGCAATAGACTAACATTTATCATATATATTCGGATAAAAATATCGAGAGAATAAATTCATGTAGCTTAATAAAGAAACAATAAGCACCTTCATAAGTTAGGGTTATGCCCGACGAGGAAGTCACAGACACGCCTTCTTCCCTAAACGATATAGCGGTGTGACTAAGGTACTAAGGTAACTAGCGTTCCTGCGCCCTGCGTATTGGTGGGGAGCAGGTCCTGGATAGCCCTCTTCAAAAAGGTTTTGATCCTTGAGAAAGGAGAAGAGTGGATCAAGTTGATGTGCGGGGTCAGAGACAGTTGCCTTTGCTGCAGCATTGGCTAGCTCATTTCTGGGCAGGTCACAGTTCCAAGTACCTACTAAATGAAAATCTTCACTTCGCGGAGAGTCAGAAGATCTAGAAAATGTGGGGTGTACTTGCAGTTAGGGCGGTAATCCATACAAAAGCTGGCAGCCTAGATCTTAGTCTTGTTGGAGCAAGTAACACCCCATGTTTCACTGGAGCCTCCCTGCAGGAACCTTTCTGTCTATTGCACAGTGGTTGTGCACGGTTGCGATTTCATATATGGCTCCATCGGAGCATGGAGCCAGAGACACTAGAATACTGGCTTCAGTGATGCCCTGTATTGGTCCGGATTAGGACAACATTTTCGGTGACTCCAAACCCCATTGTCCGATCTACCGAGCACATTTATTTTCTTGACTTTGAATAATGTTTAAAATATTCTAACTAATTGTTCCTTAGTACATTATTTACAACATTAACTAAAGAACATATCTTTTAGCCGGAAATAGAATGTATTCTATTTTTTAGATTAGCCATCACTCCTTCAGTGATATTTGCCTGCTGAGGTGTGAAAATAACAAAATGAGTTATCACAAGCAGATTATGATTCAATGTTACATAGAAAAACTTAAAACGGATTTGTTAAGCTTCCATTTTGGTGTAATTTTTATGTTAACTGATTTCAACATTGTCAAGCAAGTAGCCAATACTATTTTCACAATAAAACGGATAACATGGCTTACATTAATTGATTAATGTATTTTTATTCAAAATATTAACTTTAATATAACTGGAATGTTTTAACTTGTGTAGGATATCGTAGCCTTTAAGCCAATAAATGTTCGCTTTCAACGATCAAAATATGATATCGATATAATTATAAAATTAAAAAAAAAATCGTCACATTTATAGTTTTATCGTATAATATTAGATAAATCGTATAATAATGTTAAATAATTGCTGAACATTCTATGTACGGTTCATTTATTCAGCTTTATATATCAAAACGCAAGTTACCCACATATTTTGATTTTAATTACCTAATTATACCGTAATAAATTCATCACTAAAGGTATATTTATATGAATGATTTTTTATGGAAATGATTAGTTTGCAACACTTTTAAAATCGAGTTGTTTAATTTTGTTGAAGATCACTTATATTATTTTATTTTGCTGTGAGGGTATTACACGTACATATATACATATACGTTTTATTGTATTTGATTGATTTGTTTACATTGGATCAAAAATAATCATACTGATAAATGTTTTTTCGATGTATAAGAATATCCAATTTTCCTATTAAAAGAACAGTCAACAAATATATTTAAATACAATTAATAATTTACGCAAAACGATCCCTATGCACATCTACAAGATACATACTATCAATGATTTATATTTATTTTGAAAAGTTAACTTACCCCTTTATATTTGTACAAATTATTTACGATATAGTTTCTTGGTAAAATAAAAAATCAATTGTTTTCATGTCAGCATAATTGTGCCTCACTTTTAATTTCTGTCTATTTTTCAACAAAACTAAACGACATACATATTTACATGAGTTTACCTTACTCATATATAACTTCATATATAGAAACAATACAAGTACACATCGTATTGCTGATTATGTTATCAAAATAATTGTTGCAACGTAATTGAATTTCTTATTTTTCTATTTGTAGGTTGATTTTAACAATTGTATTCACACTTTTAAAATTAAATATATGCCATTCATAATCACGTAAGGCCAAATGAAAAGAGGTAAATAAAATAATAAAAACAAAGACAAAAAAGGTTTTAACCATATAACAGAAAAAACCATTTGTATAAAAGGTTACATCTGGATAACAAGAGAAAAAACACGTCCTAGAATACTAAACAAAATAGAAAAATAATAGTCAATATCTAAAGGAAAGAATAAACGACCGGAAATCCAAAGCTATACCTATTTCTACACTTTAACAAAGGCCATGAAAAAGAGACGATAATAAGCTATACCTGTAATTGTTAATTATAGTTAAGTCCAATTTAAGGCAATTTATATACACAGTATCAACCTTGATTTAGAAAATGTTTGATGAATAAATCTAATAATACGTAATAGGTCATGGAAATTCAGGAAAAATATTTTTCTAATTAGTTATATGCGTAAAATAGTTTACTATTTGGGTGTAAACTCTCTTCTAAAGTTTATGTTCAGTAAATATGTTATATATTATGCATATATCTTATTCAATTAGTGCAAACTTTTATAAAATAATTACATTTTCAAGCTAACATTTTTGTAAAAAATTAGTATATTAACCGTAATCTGCTCACAAGCTAGGACTGATTAGGTATTAAATAAATATGACAATAATATATGCGTATAATACTGTCTCCTTAATATAGCTTAGTTATTGTAAAACTCAGATTGGAAATATATTTGTATAATGCCAAATCATAAATTGTATACCTTTATTTTCGCGTATTAAATACAAGGAATAATTTATTGTAGTCTCTTGTTAAATATCTCAAGAATATATGTTATGATTTTTTTACAATTTTATGCTTCATTTTAATGTTTATATAAAATATAAAATAAGTTTATAAAACACGAAGTGGCTACTATACGGGGCAGAAAGCTCAGGTGTTGTGGCTTAAATTTATTTAGACCGACATTTAGTTTAAATGTTTTTTTTTAATTAAAACAAATAACTCTTTGTATAGTTTAATATAATAAAATTTGATTAAAAGATTATAATAATATTTGGACGATTTTAAACTTTAAAAATTAAATTGGTAAAAAATTTATAATTTATAATTTAAATTTTAGAAATAGATTTATTAAATAGTTCCCTAATAATTATTTTTATGAACCCACTGAAATGAATGCAATAATATACGGGACAAAATATTTTGAAAATATGATGCACAGATATTTTAAATCAAGTGTGTATATGTAATATAAAACGTTAACAACTTAATAGAGCTAATGTTACAAATACAGAATATTCAGATTAAATACTACAGTTATTCAATAAATGTCCAAAAGTTGAATTTTGAAAGAAATATATTTTCTCTGCCTCGTAAATATAAATTAAATTATTCTTCCAAGCAAAATTTACTATGTTTACAAATATTATTAATTTTAATATTACATAATTAAAGTAAAAATGGTCAATTTAAAATATTTTTCGAAAATAAAATTTACGGAGAATTTTACAATAAGAATTCGTCCAAGCAGCAGTTGCAGTAATTAAAATTTTTTAAATTAAACAACATATCATAATTTTAAGTTTACATTAATTACCATAATATATAACTAAATTAAAAATAAACTTGTATGATACAAGTGACAATTAATTATTATCTTATAGGTATATATCTAAAACTTATCAAAATACAGAATGAAATCTGAAATACAGTTCTGAAATCAAAATTAGATACACTTCTCTATTTCAAATTCGTATTGGATATTGAGATATTGAGATACACATATAATATGTATATTTTAGCACACAAATTGAATAAACAAATAATTTGTTATAATTTTTAGTGTATATAAGATCAACAATTAATTAATAAAGAAATAGCTGTGCATAAACGAATATTCAAATATATGCTTATATATAATAATTGTTCTAGTCCCACAATCTACTGCAAGTCATTACTAAAAGTATTTGCTAGTTAAAAGGAAAATTAACTTGCGTAAAAAACCTTTTTAACTTGTGCATTAATGCATAATACTTTTGTCTACAATTTCATTGACAAATAAATCATTTTATAATCATTTATAATATATGTATAACAATAATTTCTTGAGCTCCATCGCTAGCCCATTTCTTGATCTTCAATCCCCTCACTCCCAAGCTTGATCTCATACATCACCTCCACTGATCGGAGTAAGCATTTAGTAAAGCGACCTGCGGGGTGAACAATAACAAAAACAATACAAGGCAGTATCCAAAGAAAATGTTACCATCATTTTATATATCAAATAACTCTTGCCTATTACGAAGACCAACCGGCACCCTGAGTAATCTCCGAGGCCTCAATCTTTGCCTCCGCAGTTCTCTTGGCATCTCGCGCCTCTCTCTCCAAACCAAATCGCGACCACCCTCTTCACGTCTATGTCTGTTTTCCTTAACTTTTCATTTACGTTCTCCCCGACTCTATTCCCCATAACATTCACTAATGGTCTCCTACCAAAATTAACTGGCTCAAAATACGGTTTAATCCTATTAAAATGTACGATATTACTTCTCACTGGATTTCGACAATTTTCTATCTCGTAATTAACTTCTCCCATGCATTTTTTTAACTCTAAACGGCCCATCCCAAAACAAATGAAGCTTTTGTGACCACCCAATCGGAATCGCTGGCTGATGCAGCCAGACTTTATCCCCCTCTTTAAAACAGTTTCCATAAACTCTACGATCATACAAATCTTTCGCTCTTCTATGATCTGTGATCATACGTTCTCTAGATAACTGATAAGCATTTTGCATGTTACCTCTCATGGTTGTAACATATTGATTTATACTTTAGCATTGCTGACCCGGCACTGTGAAAACTAAATCTACCAAAATTTTAATTTCTCTACCGAACATTAGAAAATTCGGAGTAATAAAATGTAATTATTATATTTGATAACAAATGATTCCTGGCTCTCACCCAAGGCGGCCCGGGTTCGACTCCCGGTCAGGGAACCATTTGTTATCAAAAATAATAATTCAATTATAATAACAGTACCCTATTATCTAAAGACACTTTCTTTACCAATGATAAGGCAGTAAAAACATTAGGTAAAGATAATTATTAGGAAGGTATATTAATTTAATCATAAAATTATCCAGTGACTACCAATTACAAATTACTCATTAGCTATCGGCTACAATTTAATTTAAACGAATTAATCTCAAAATTTGGTTAGTATTTGATGACAAATTTATATGTACCAAATATAGGATACCAAACTCTTCAGAATACTGGTAATCGCTTCTGTCACTGGGGCTCACTCAATAATACTGATAATCACAATTTTCCGTTCATGCGGCCAACTCACTCCAGCCTCCCACACTTTCTAATTGCTTTCACAACTTATTATTTCATCCATGGAGATTTCAAAATCCAAATTCAAATCAAATAAAAAAAAAATCAAAATCAGACAAATTATCAAACATCACACCAGAATTGACAACTGGCAAAAAGATCACAACATTTTTATTTTACATTATTTTAACAAAAGATAAAAATCAATTCCACGCAACATCAATTCGAAAATAATTCAATCAATACTCCTAATTAAATAATTATTATTTGTAATCACATGGACAAACAAGTAGCATAAATCGAAATAACTTTCCGCACAACATACATTAATAAACGTATAAATTGTCAAATATTATAAATTATAATCAAATTTTAGAGATTTTACTAAAAATTCGAATAACAAAAATATAAACAATTGCGCACGCAATATTAATTAAGAAGACAAGTTTAACAAAAACATGTTAGAGGATAAATGCCATGGGACAATGTGCACTTATTACTCACTTTTTATTTAAGAAATTTTTTTATGAAATATAGAATAATTATATTCAAAATAAATGGTCAAGCATAAATAAATACAGGTACACGTAATAAAAAATTAACATAGGCAAATCGATATCTTAAAAATATCCTTTATAACAATTACGGTATGTTTAGTGTTATAAGACTGTTAACTTCCATTAAGTCGTTGAACTACAGGGTTACATGAACATTTCGTATTTATAAATTACAACAATTAACAAAATGGCAGCACACATTTTGTTGTAGAAGTTCTAACATTAATAATGGTGGTAATTGTTTTAATATAATGTTATTAATAATGTAAATTTATGACCAATAGTACAGTTTTTTTATTATTGTACGAGGGAAGGGGAGGGAGTCAGTTAGTTTCTGCAATTCCTGCAAAATAATCTAATACATAGACATTGTCATACATAAGAGATTACGGATTACTCTTTGGTTGCCATAACGATATCTGATTTTGCATCTTCTCCACTCTGAGCATGTGAGGAACTCACCTTGCGGACACGTTCTTCAATTTCAATCGGTTGGGTAAAATGTCACTAACCTCTTTGAAATTCCTACAATAGTGACAATCCTCTCTATGTTGATTCGTGCATCTTCACTGATCAATTTGAGAACAGCATCTTCCTGAACTCCAGTTGTGTCTGTCAGAGAATGACCAGGTCACTCAGTCTTCATCTTCGAGACTTCTTCGACCACATTTAAATTCACTATACCAAGAAAAGACAGTTCTTTCGTAAGGAGTTTCATTTCCAAAAGTAGTAAATAGTCATTGTGCAGATTCACGGGGTTTTAATCAGGATTTAGTAGTCATTGCTATGAAATGTTCTCTGTCAAATGCATGCAGAAATAGTGAAGACTAATTGAGACTAATTACAGTTAAACTCTATTATCAGACATAATTATTTAAAATTTAAATTCTGAAGCTAAATAATGAGATATCGACATATCAGTTTCACCTAAAATGTTTTCATATTTCATAGAAATGTATCGATCTATGATGTAGTCATGTTATATGCTTTCTTAGAAATTGCAAATATTTACTAACCCACCTCGTATGTTATATAAAATACCGCTAATTACAAGATATCAAATGAGTAATTCATGAGCCTCCTCACATTTACAACAATAGATATGTCATTCACGCCACCGATATATAAAAGGAGGATCAATCACATACATATAAATTTATCTATATATCTGTCCATCCGTTTGAGCTAACTTTCATAATAAATTGAAATATTAGATCTGATGATTTCAGAAATGTTTTAAAATAATTTAATTTACGATCGACTTGATCGCTATTAAGTTGAAGTATGCACACATATATTTTAGGGACACCGAAATACGCACTTTGTTAATTTTTACCTCAATCGGATAATGTTATTGTATACAATACCATTATCCAATAACATAATAGTTAGGTATGTGTTAAACTAGCTTTAATTAAAATATTATAGTTTAAACATAAAATTTAAAATTGAAACTAAATTTAGTATGTAAAAAGTAAGACCATGTTTCAACTAGAAAATTAAGCTTTTGGATTAAGCTTAATTAAAACTGCGAAAGAGTATGCATACCGAGTATTAGCTTTAGATTTTAGATTAAACTAAATGCTAAAATTAAATAATAATAAGTTTCAACAATTATTAGTTTACATTTATTTTATGCATACGACCTATAGCTAATGTCCATTTTAACGGTCATCGTTGGTTCCAAATATAGAAATAATGAAAGCAATTCCATATGTTTGGCGATTGTAAAAACATTAATTGTCTGACACAGCTTATATATGTTATCATATTTATGTAAATGTATAGTCATCGATTTCAAAATCCTTATAACCCCCAAAACTGTATAAAAAGACAACAACATCTATGTATAATATATAGATAGGTTTTGTCTATTTATACATTGCGCTGCCATATTATTATGATCTATCTATACTTTGAATATATTTGGATTTGAATATATTCGATAACCTTTAATGTTTCATTCATTTGTGAAAGTTTGAAGATATAATTTAAATACAGATTAAAATTATACACAAAATTCTTACCTCATCTTATTTGTTTAAATACACTAATTTGAGTGAACTGTTACAATTAGCGGGTCTTATAATATAACAAAAGTTATATATTTTGTTGGAACGTGTAACTGCAAGTTTTTTCTCATGTAATTGTTTTTAATGTACTAATATGCCTTTATATTAAACATTTTAAATTATATAACAAATATATACTGATAGTTGTCCTTCTCTACCAGTACAGTGCACTGATTCTAAATATTGTTAAAAGCATATTCTATTTATAAAATCATGTTCATTTTTTTTGGCATACACTGAACTGAACATTGGTGAGTTTAAGTTTAGTTTTGAAAACAGACTCCTCAAAACCTATAAAAGTTTTAAAGTTTTGAACTTAAAAATAAACTAACTTTAAAATCCAAAGTTTAAAAAAGAAAACTTATCATTGACACTATGTCATGACAATATTATTAATATTATTAGGGCAGGTAAAATTGAAAATGTGGTTTGCGTCAGCGAGCGACTCACTTTTTTCGAAAAATTTTGAAATTTAGTATTGAGTTTTTGAAGGTAAAAAATCGTTTTTCGTTGTAATTTTCGTTATTTTTTGTAATACATTTGCATTCTTTTCATAGAAACACCTTAACAACATATTAGATAAATTGCGTAGTTTTAT
>JAYRBW010061233.1:0-10435 GCA_036023295.1 Invenusta paracnida | reverse complement strand
TGTATAGCAATGGAAGTAGCAATGAGTGCTCTTACTGCAGCTGTATTTGTATGGCATCACAGTGGACACACGAGTTAGTTACTTATGCGGAGCTAAGCTTGATTAATACACCATTTTGGCATCAAGTTTAGAGTATTAAGGTGTTCAGTTCGCGAACATGGTGAGTTTATATTTTTGATCTGATTTATATATTTCATGTTTGATACTACAATTTACGCTCGATAATATTATTAAGTCAATTGACTTTAATATGTGAAAAGTAAAATAAAATAGTATTTATGTTTTCATTATAAATAAACTCAGCCTTAATTGCACGTTTTGAAGTTGATTTCGTTAATAATTGTAAGATATATGGGTACGCATTTTATACTAATATTTATAGTATTTCCCACTTTTCACGACTTTCAAATACTAAACATGAATTATAAATGAAGTAAATACACTCAACCAATATTTGATAAGCAACATATAATAATCCGATCCATACCGATGCAGTATTCCTCGTTTCATTGTTGTTTTCGTGTTTATGTAAACACGCAAGAGCTTAAGTTACCGAGACTGTTCCTAATTATGTGTTTAAAAACTCTACTTGTTTGTTTCATTTCATTTGTATCTTCATGAGGCATGCTAGAGACTTCTAGATTGCTCATCCATTTTCTAATTTCCGTCAAAGTTTTAATCAATCAAATATAGTTAGAAAAACAACTGTCATGTTCAATCCTGATAAGTGTGTTGTATTTAAATGGATAATATTTACTTATGATATATCCATAAACATGGCAATGAACAGCAATGTACAATAACCTACATAGCTATTTAGTACTACATAATGTTTGTATCATTTCAAATATATTTTAAATTGAGGAAATAATATGCTGACTATATTTTAAATATATAAATATTGCTTTCCTTTTTTCCTTTTATAAATGATCAGTATAAAAGAGGTATGTTTACAGAGCATCACCCTCTCCCCTTTTATCCGTCAATCACATTTGAATACGCCACAATTAATCACAAAACAATAACAGTATGAAAATAACACGCGCGTCTTTTACTGCTAATTTTGCTACCGAGTAAAATGGCGTCAACATGCATGCGTGGACGTATGTGGCGCCAAATTCAAATTTAAAGGTGCGTTAAATATTTAAAAGCCGATATCGTCCCCGGCTAACGAAACATTTGCGTGCTTCATTTAAATAACGACTCAATTTAAAAGTTTGTATCCGTATTTCAAATTTTAAAATACACGAGAAGATGTTAATTTTAATTTGGAGTTTCTATAAGCATTTAAATTATCTCGTATTTAAGGGAATAAGTTAAGGGAGATTATATCAATAATATAACCGTAATTTATAGAAATATGTCATTTTAAACAAAATATTTTAGACTGAATTCATATTTAAAAAACGCAGATTTTTATAAATTACCCGGATTATGTGAGCATTTATGTACCTAAAAATGTGTCTATATAACAAAACTGTTCTCGTGTATGTAATTAAACATGAATACTACACGCAAAAATGTTATAGTTCCGCGTATATTACGCGTCAAACAGCTTTAATGTAAGTAATGTGGTCAGCTGTGGTAACCCACCGTACACAGAACTCTGCCTTTCCAAGTCAGCGGGCGGCGTACATTAAATGTTAATCCTGAACTGAACTAATGAATGCATAAGAGATGCTTATTGAATATGTTGTCACGATTCTGAAGTAAATTCTTAACAACGATATTTTTTCATTACTGAGTGTGCCCCACTACCACCACTATATCTTAGCCGTAAATGTAAATAGTTTAGTTATGCACTGGTAATGGATCCTTCCATATTTATAAACTTGAAGACGCATATATGCGCAATAATTCATCTCTAACTCATGTTTGATACCGATACTACGTAGAGCATCGTCCGCAACGTGAAAACATAGATGAGGTGAAACACTGAAAATAATAATGATGTGGATATCAAAATGATAGAGCGAGGGGGACACAGTGTCGCAACAGATATGGATAGTCGGTATTGATCGAGTTTCACTAAATACAGTTTTATTATTGTTATACTGCAGCAATTTAAAACAATTTGTATATTTCTTGCGTGATTATGGTTCGCGCGTTGCCTCGATTAATTGAATAGTATTAATTAAAGCTGTTCATTTAACTTCTTTCAATTAAACGATTTAATTAAAATACTAGTGCATAATCCCGCTTATAATTAAAATACTGGTGCATAATAACGCTTATACTTAAAATCTTTAAGCGAATTTAAAAATTGAATTATGCGTGCAAACTGTTTCCTTTGCTTAAAATAATGCCTTTTTAATTGAAAGAAGAGCACACTTGTTACGTTGTTAAATGACGGGTCGGTTTTTCCCGCGTTTATTTAAATTTGAATTTGGCGCCACATATGCTCACGAACCTGAGTGTGCGGGCAGCTAAACTCGAAAGCTGAATGAGCTATGTCAGTCGTGCGTGTTCATTTTATATTGATACTGTTCTATCATTGGTTGTGCCGTACTTGATTTTAATTGGCTGAGAAGGCGGGGTGATCTGAAAACCAACCTTCCTACTACTGGAATCTGCTGAGGAACATGTTGGATTTCTAGTTAGCCAAATGTTAATTCTGGAGTACAATTATATTTACATTGGAAAAGAAATTCCATTCCCATCTAGGTTTCTGGTTGCGTTAAATAGTCCGGTTTTGATAGGATTAAAGTATTTTTAAGTGTTAATGTACAGCTCGCGATATCCAAATATTCTCGATATGGGTTTTTATAATGATCCATGTTTTCAATAAATGCATTAGTAGTAATTTATTTGTTCTTAATGTTTTAGAAATTTATACGTACATATTTATAAGTTTTAATATAATGTTATACTGAATTGGTAATAATACATTTAAATGACTCGTTAAACGGATAAATTAATGTAAATTATATTTACGATCAAATCTGGAGAGTATTGATTGAAAGAATTATTCAAAAAAATATTTTCCGACAAATGATTGTACATATTTATTATAACCAAAATATATTGTTTAAAGTAATACAAAATGAACTATTTCAATGCTTCCTTTTTAATCGTTGTATTTTAAATGATGCAATAGTCGGGTCAATAATAACTAAGCTTTCACAATTTCAATATGTATATACCTGAAATGTGTTAATTTCAATTGCATTTTAAATAGTAATCGAATTTGTAATGTTTGCTTGACTTTAATTAATATTTAAATGTTTTCATCGCAATTAATCCTTTTCAAAATTGTATCCATTTACCTTTCACAAGCAACACATTAGTGTATTATATTTATGAAAATCAGACGATTAAGTGACAATCGAATTGAGTGTTTTATTACATCTTAATCTCTAAAGTTATGGATTTCAATATAAAGAAAATATTAAAAGACAATGTTTGAGTCTTCCACGTATTGACAAATTGTTCCGACAAATATTTTTAATAGTCGTTTCTTTTTAAGTAAATTGATAAAAACATGCTTATAAAGTATTTATGTAAAAAAATATATAAACCAATAATCTTCTTAAATTAATTTATAATAATATAGTTTACTTTACGCATATGTGAAATTTCTTTCAAAGAACTAACTTGGACTTGTTAATAATATAAGTCGAGTTGTACGTATGGTATTGTAACTTGACATCAACCATCAAGATAAACATATCTTCACGTTTATATTATTTTGAATAACAGTGATTGTTAATCATATCTAAAAGATACACTCAATTAGTCGCAGAAACCCAAATTTGTTATTATTACATGCTCGGAATGAATGAATTATTATATTCAAATCATGGTTTGTGATGTGTCGTTAAATATAAATTGTACTTCCTTATATGCTGATTCGATCACTGATCATATTAATTCAGATAGTTATAACGCATAATATTATTGATTGCGGCTCAGATTGATTATTTTCTATATTTACTTATGCTTTGTTCACAGTCTCGTATTCGTCCATATTACAACAAATAAATAAGTTTCCGTGTGAATGTAATTATCAGTGCCTGTTAAGCTCTCGTCTTATGCTCTATGTTTCCATATCGAGACGATGGTGTGATAGTGATATGATATGAGTTTTGCGATGGTCTGTTAATGATACAGGTTTGAATTCAAAAGTTGTATAATTGTAGTGTGAATTGAAATGATCATTTCTTTTCCAGAGATTCGGTTATCGACAGTTTAAAAAAATAACGTTTACATCTCTGATGCAAAGTCGAGAGATCTAGCATTAACGAGCCAAAACGGAAGTAATCAGAATCGGAGTCATATTTTATAGTTAAATAATGTACAGGGTAGAAAATGAGAAAATATATGACCAACTGAACGTTGTCATTTAACTATAAAATATAGCTTTGATATGTTTCTAACATTGAGTTATTGCATTTTGCGACTTAAATATATAAAACATGTATTTAGTGGAGGTAAGTGTCGTACGAATTCTAAAGCTATATTGAATTACTATTAAAATGTAATGTTATATTAACTGTTATGTTTATTTAACTCTCTAGTTACAGTAGTATTAAATATTTATTGTGATGTTAGCTGACGTTACACTTCAAACACTTCCTTAAGAATAACACAGAATGTTCAAAATGGTTTTTATTTCATAATTTTATTCACAATTTTACTTAATCTTTAATATTAATAAAAATTGGCAATAATAAAAGAATAATATGATTGAAATAGTTTTATTTTTTATCGAAAACGCATCAATCAATAACCTTGAAATTGTATCAGCTGGAGGTCATGACGTTTGTTGGGATAAAATCCGGAGAAACTGAAATTTTTATTTTTCTAAGCATTACAACAGAAAGTTGGAATTAATTATATGTTATTCTAATAAATTCTAATTCGACATTACTCTATGTTATCGTTAACATATATTTCAAGTAGTAATTAAGCTGTTGACTCGAAGTCGTTTTGTTATTGATGAAGCCATGCTTAACGTTGACTATACAAATGCAAAAGCACTCAATTCTTTCTGATATGCAATTAGGCCCAAGTAACAATGTACTTACAACGGCAAAAGCACTCAAGTCTATCTCATATGCAATTAGGTCCACGTAACAATGTACTTACAAAGGCAAAAGCCCTCAATTCTTTCTGATATGCAATTAGGCCCAAGTAATAATGTACTTACAACGGCAAAAGCACTCAAGTCTATCTCATATGCAATTAGGCCCAAGTAACAATGTACTTACAACGGCAAAAGCACTCAAGTCTATCTCATATGCAATTAGGCCAAAGTAACAATGTACTTACAACGGCAAAAGCACTCAAGTCTATCTCATATGCAATTAGACTCATGTAACAATGTACTTACAAAGGTAAAAGCACTCAATTGATATACGATTGTACCTATTGCACATATGCTGTTTGCAATTAAATGAAAGAATTACAAAAATAAATATTTGAATATTTGAAAAACAATGCTTATATAATATATAAACTTATACATATATTTAAGTAAATAAATATGCTTAAATCCTTAGAAAAAAATTATATCACCCTTTTGAGTAACAAATTAACAACATTTATTATATATCTGTTACATGTAACAATTTGTTGCAGAATGTTAATGAACTATTTAATTTAATCAGAAACATATTTTTCGAAAGACAATTGGCTTAATATTGGTTTATATATTGTTTATGTTTAATTCTGACCGCTCCATAGTGTGTTCAGCAACAGCAGCAAATATAGCGCAGTTGTAAATCTATATACAAGGAACAGTGACTGCAGCTTATACTGCTCTGTTTGTTTGTTAACAATTCACATAAAAAATGGCAGCATTGTGCCACCCCCCGGTATAGACTGGGTCAACAACACCCAGCATTAAGTGGCTTACTATACTATTTATATATACATCTTGACTGATATGTTGTTTGGGCTATTTGAGTAAAATTGACGTACTCTTCATATTTGTAATATACGGTTCGTTTAATACTTACTTTACTTGTGTAAATGCAATCCTCTTATTATAAATGTATGCCTTATATGTGAAGATCGAACTATAGTCATAATATGTGATTTGGAGCTCGAAGAATGTATTCAGTATATTGCTAACTTGAACACTCTCCCCTCTCTGCTTTCATTTATAGTATTTTACAAAGTCCAACCTTTCAAAGGTATCCGCGTAATATTGTGTCCTCAGTCAAGAGAGGCTCTGTATAGCAATGGATGTAGCAATGGGTGCTCTTACTGCAGCTGTATTTGTATGGCATCACAGTGGACACACGAGTTAGTTACTTACGCGGAGCTAAGCTTGATTAATACACCAGTGTACATCTCTGATGCGAAGTCGAGAGATTTTGTATTAACGAGTCCAAGTCGAAAGTAATCAGAATCGGAGTCATATTTCATAGTTAAATAATGTACTGGTTAAAAAATGAGAAAATATATCGCTAACTGAACGTTGTTCTTTAACTATTAAATATTATGTTGATATGTTTCTAAAATTGAGTTATTACATTTTGCTTCACTAATTAAAATATATAAAACATTTATTTAGTGGAGGTAAGGGTCGTACGAATTCTAAAGCTATATTGAATTACTATTCAAAAGTAATGTTTTAAATATTAATTTATTAATTTATTTAACGCTATTATAGTGTCAGTAATATTAAATAATTATTGTGATATTAACTGACGTACACTTCAAACACTTCCTTAAGAATAACATCGAATGTTCAAAAGTTTAAATTTAAACATTTTATTCAAAATATTACGTAATCTTTAAACTTAATAAAAATGTGCAATAATAAAAGAATAATATGATTGAGATAGTTTTATGTTTTTTCGAAAACACATCAATCAATAACCTTGAAATTGCATCAGCTGGATGCCATGACGTTTGTTGGATATTAAAATTCAAAAAAACTGTAATTTTGTGAAATTACAGAATTTTGCAGAAGTGAAAGAGGCCTGAGCGCATTAAGCTCGGCAGGATTAGTTTTTGGGATAGGAACAACATTTGCGATTTTCCATTTCTCGGGGACATACTGGTCGATGATCCTAGAACTGAAAAGGTGGCTGAGAGGTTCGGAAAGCCAGAGAGCTCTTTCTTTATATAAAAGATTTGGCACACCGTCACTGCAGTTGACTTTGGGCTTAAGGTGGGCAACGATGTGGTAAATATCATGAACTTCAGTGAGCGGAGACCAGTCAGATAGTGCATTAAAGACATATGGATGATCAGAAGAAGGAGGGTCGTTTGTCAACACTTTTGTAAAAAGGTTGTTGATGTGGTTTGCTGTTGTATTCTCGAATCGATCAGTGATAGCATTAAGTAAGGTCCGGTTCATGGTTCCAATACTATAGTTCAGTGTTCCAGAGATCTTTTGAAGATTACGAACTGCGAGCTGCTCAGTTAAGCTTGGCCTTGATAATTTCACTTTTAACTTTGAGTTTTAGGTGATTGTATAGATCAAAATGTTTTCGACTATATGCTAGCCATCATTGATTGATTAAAGATTTTAGTTATGGTTAGGGTTAGGAATTGTGGAGTCACATTAGAGTTAGATTGTGGAATCGCATTAATACACGAGTTTAATACATTGTAAAAATATTTATTTTTGAGTCGAGATAGGTAGTGTTATACATATCAGACAAATTAATATGTGAGAGTTTAAGGTTAAAGTTATCAATATTCGATTGACGTAGGTCAAAAACAGTATGCGATGAACACTTGAGTGACTGAAAATATTTACTGGGCTGAAGAAGGATGCAATTGTGATCTGATTTAACTAAAGTTGCTAGAATCACACACTGTTGGTAAGCCGAGGATAAATTATTGGAAGTGAACATTTTATCAAGAATATTACATCCACGTGTGGGTTGGTCAACCAAGATAGTAGCATTGAAGAGCAGATCTAGAGTAGTCATTTGAAGTCGTTAAAGTCTCCATATAAAATAATGGACGAACGAGGATAAATAAGGTGAGAATCAATAATGTTGGATAGACATTCATTTGTTGACGCAGTGTCAGACGAAAACAAATTAGGAGGGAAGCAGATGAAAATGAGAAGAATGTTGAGTTTACGAAGAAAACTGGGATACATTCAAAGGCTGGATGGGCGTTACAATGAATACTTTGAGAGAGAAGGGAATCTTTGCACCATACACAAACCCCTCCACCTCTACGGGATGGTGTCGATAAATAGTATAGCTATCAATATTTATTAAGTTAGAGTCAATGTTTTGGTTCAACCACGACTCAGTAACGGCAATAATAGAAGGGCAGTACATGGATATTAAAACACTGAGTTCATCAAACTTCGGTAGAAGGTTGCGGGAATTTGTCCAAAAAAATAGAAGGATATAAATTGATTGTAGATTTATTCAAAATAAGGTTTTGGATGTGTTTACGAATCCCACTTACTGAAAATGTTGTTGATTCAGTATATTGAAGGTTTCTAGAATCTAATCTATATGCAATTAGGTTCATGTAACAATGTACTTACAAAGGCAAAACCACTCAATTGATTTTCGATTGTAAGTATTGCCCATATTATGCTGTTTGCAATTAAATGAAAGAACATTACAAAAATGAATATTTAAATAACTGAGAAACATTGCTTGTACATAATATATAAACTTATACATATATTTAAATAAGTAAATACGTTAATATTATTAGAATATAACGAGTAGCGAAATAACAACATTTATTATATATTTGTTTCATGTAACAATTTGTTGTATTTAGATTGTTAATGAACTATTTAATTAAATCAAAAACATAATTTTCAAAAGACAAATGGCATAATATTGCTTTATATAGTGTTTATGTTTAATTCTGACCGCCCCATAGTGTGTTCAGCAACAGCAGTAAATTTAGCGCTAACAGTTGTAAACCTAAATATATACAAGGAACAGTGACTGCAGCTTATACTGCTCTGTTTGTTTGTTAACAATTCACAGCAAAAATGGCAGCATTGTGCCTCCCCCCGGTATGGACTGGGTCAACAACACCCAGCATTAAGTAGCTTACTATACTATTTATATATATATCTTGACTGATATGTTGTTTGGACTATTTGAGTAAAATCGACGTGCTCTTCATATTTTTAATATACGATTCGTTTAATACTTATTTTACTTGTGTAAATGCAATACTCTTATTATAACTGTATGCCTTATAGATGAAGATCGAACTATAGTCATAAGATGTGATTTGGAAATCGAAGAACGTGTTCGTTGTATTGCTAACTTGAACACTCTTCCCTCTCTGCTTTCATTTATAGTATTTTACAAAGATCAATCTTTCAAAGGTATCCGCGTAATATTATGTACTCAGTCAATAGAGGCTCTGTATAGCAATGGAAGTAGCAATGGGTGCTCTTACTGCAGCTGTATTTGTATGGCATCACAGTGGACACACGAGTTAGTTACTTACATAAATGAGCTAGGCTTGATTAATACACCAGTTTAGCTTTCAATTTTATTGTATTAAGGTGTTCATTTCGCGAACATGGTGAGTTTATATTTTTGGTCTGATTTACATATTTTATGCTGAAACTACAATTTACTCTCGATAATATAATTAAGTCAGTTGACAGTAATATGTGAAAAGCAAAATAAAGCATTACTTCTGTTTTCATTATAAATAAACTCCGCGTTAATTACGCGTTTTGAAGTTGATTTCGTTAATAATTGTAAGATTTATGAGCATTGTATACTAATATTTATAGTATTTTCCACTTTTCTCGACTTTCAAATACTAAACAGGAATTATAAATGAAGTAAACACACTCAACCAATATTTGATAAGCAACATATATTAATCCGATTCATACCGAGGCAGTATTCCTCGTTTAATTGTTGTTTTCATGTTTATGTAAACACGCAAGAGCTTATTAACCAAGGGTGATTTTTTAAAATTATCCCAAAATTAAATTATTTATTGTTACTACTGAGTTTAATTCAATAAACTGAAATTTAATGACTTTTTGTCTATACATATACACTACACGTTACGCTTGTCCAATCATGTATATTAGTTGTCTGCTTCTCTCTATTTAGCTTCCTTCTTATCTACCTACATATGATACGTCCCACTGAAAACGTAGCATGCAAACCGAATGCTAATCGAATTCTAGAAGGCGGTGCAGCTACTATTTAAAAAAATCGTTATAAGCATACTGAAACAATGTGCAACATACTAGAATAAATTACAAACAACATGTTAACATTTAAATAATTAAATATTACATTAAAAAAAATCGGTTTTAGGGCGGCAGCCGCAGTTACTTCGGAATAAAGGCGACTGCCGCATATACTTCGAAATTGAGGCGGCATCCGAACAAGCTTCGGATTAAAGTGCAATGCCTACATGATTACCTATGTTTCTTGATTTGAATGTATGTTAGTGATATGACCATTACCATTATTAGTAATCTTTTATATAACATATTTGTAGTAATTTC